>VMDO01006276.1:0-102164 GCA_007922755.1 Pedetes capensis | reverse complement strand
CTTAAGAAGTTTCTTCCTGGTGCCCCTCCCCCAGCCCACTTGCCATCACCCTGCCTGCCTCTGTCTATGGACTTAAACTCTGTGCCCATTCGGGACATGGAGTTTTCTCTTACCATGCTTGAGAAACCCAGCTGTGCCCTGCAGACAGCGCAGGGCCATTCATCCTTTGTGAACGTCAGAACCAGCTGGACCTGCCGCGCGACCCAGAGCAATTTCTTAACCTTGCTGGGCCTCACTTTTCTGGTCTGTGAAAGGACAGAATGAGTCCTTAGAGGCCCGCAGGGAGCATGGCAGAGAAGCAGAGGCGCAGGCCAGGGGAGCAGCAGACACCCAAGTGTTAGTTGTTTTCCTTCCTCCACCTCCCTCCTCGGAGGCCACGCTTTGTCTTGTTCTGTTTAACATTGAAATGATCGACCCTCTTCCTCTTCACAAACCTCCTGCACCTCTCCTTGCGGGAAGACAGTGGCAGTTAGCCTGTGTGTCACTGTGGCAAAATACCTGACAGAAAGAAGCTTACGGGGAGAGTGATTTATCGGGGCTCACGGTTTAGAGGGTTTCAGTCCATAGAGGCCGGAAGGCGGGGCGGCGGGGCAGGCAGAGCAGTGGAGCAGGTGGCAGGCCTGTGGCAGGAACTTCCTCACATCACAGCAGTCAGGGAGAGCGACCAGAACTGGGCCCCCGCCACCGCTGTGATCTATGTCTGCAAAGCTGGGACCACCTGCTAGAGTTCCCCAGCTTCCCAGGACAGCACCACCGGCTGGCACCAAATGGCCAACCGTAGGAACTTTGGATTCAAAACATAACAAAGATCACACCCTTCTGTCCCGTCAAGCACAGGCTGGCCCTGTGACTGCGGCCGACGGCTGCAGAAGTGCCACCTGGCAGTTGTGGGCAGAAGCACTGAACCCCTGGGCGTGCTTCACCCAGCTCCCAGGGGCCCAGCCATGTTTCAGATAGAGGCTGCCTCTCCAGGTGGCAGCCACAGCTAACAACAAAGGACATTGGCTGGCTGCTATGACAAACCACCATGTGCTGGTGGCTTAGAAACAACAGAAAGCTGTTTTCACTGCCCTGAGGCTGCATCACTGGTCCATCTTGTTTTGAGGCTTCTAGCCTCTCGGATTGAGAAGCTACCGGTGTCCCGGCTCTCCAACAACTCTCCAGCCTCTGATTCCACCGGTCAAACTAAGAAATCCCCACTTACACTCAGTTCTATTTCTCTGGGTAAACCTGGCAAACGTTACAGGGCTTTGCCAGGATGTCCGACCATTGCTTGAAAGGTTACAGTCAGTTCATCTAAAGACACTTTGCTACCACATTCACATCATTTTCTCCATATGATGGGGTGGTTTCATCTCTCTGTGGAATACGTTTGGGTTATTTTGAAGAGATGATAGGATGTGTCTGCTCTTATCGTTTCAATAATTTAAGCCAGTAGTTTCAAACTTCCTGGTTTTACAACCTCTTTACTCTCTTAAACTGAGGACTTCCAAATTTTCTTTTTTTTTTTTTTTTGGTACTGGGGGTTGAACCCAGGGCCTCGCGCCTGCATGCTCTGCAAGTGCTGGACCACTGAGCTGCACCCCCAGCCCATTTTTTTACTTTTTGAGACAGGGTCTCGCTAAGTTACGCAGACTGCCTCTGGTCTCGAACTTGCGATCCTCCTGCCTCCACCTCCAGAGCCACTGGGATGACAGGCGTGCGCCACCTCGCCCGGCTAAGGACTTCCAAACTTTCATGTACATGGATTACATTTATAAATACTTGCCGCCCCGGGACCTCCATTTGGTGATATGGCCTAACTCAAAATGAGAAGAAACAATGGCTGCAATATTGGTCTCAAACATAAAAAGATCCCGTACATGGCACAGCGCTGGGTAGTGCTTCCTTCTGAGTCCCATCAACAGCACCTAGCAGCAGCAAGTGCATGGGCTTAGCATTCAGCGTATGTTTCTGCAGCCTATTCCGGGAGTGTGCACATCCACCTTGTCATGTTCTACAGAGATTTATAAAATTCACAGCACATATTTTATAGGCAATTGACAAATGTTTCCCTTTTCAAATTGCCTGGCTTCCTCTCTGCTGCTCCCTCTGGTTCTTTGTGCCATTACACATACATTGATTTATGAAGGAAAGGTATAGTCATCAAACGGCAATTCCCACTCAGTGACAAACTACGTTGTCAACAATAGAGAGAAAAGGGATGACGCATACATCTGGACAAAACTTAGTTTCTTTACGCTTTGCCTCCACACTGAAATCCTAAGATGATATTGCGTTGTGATACGGTAATCAACTTTCATCATTTTTTTCTGGCGTTATAAAGTCTGTTTCTATGGTAGAGAAATACATATTCATTAAGGAAAATTTTAAATTCTAAATAGCATAAAGGAGAAGACTTGTCGCATCTACCAAAGATGACTGGTGATTATATTTTGATGCATTTCCTTCCAACCTTTTTGTAGATGGGAGTCCATTGGATTGGCCAAGCCAACCTTGAACTACTAGGCTTAAGTGACCATCCCACCTCAGCCTCCTGAGGAGCTGGGGCTGACAGGTGCACGCCACCACACCCAGCTTAGTCTTTGGTTTATTGTTTTAAATATGCTTTGCAAACCATTTTGTAGCTAGTCTTTCCCCCCTTAACATTATATTATTGTGTAAATAAACATTATCTGACATAGCAGATCAATATCCCAGTGAACAGATACACTACGCTAAATTTAACCATTCACTTACTTTTGTTTTTTTTAGACTGTTTCCAATTTAAAATTTTTTAGGGTATAGTTTTCTTTTTCTTTATTTAGAACTATTTCTTTAGAACCCAGGTGTGGTGGCACATGCTATAATCCCAGCAACTCGGGAGGCGGAGGCAGGAGGATTGCGGGTTCGAGGCCAGAGGCAGCCTGTGTAATGTAGTGAGACCCTGACTCGAAATAAAAGTGGAAAATGGGCTAGGGGTGCCGGTTAGTGGTAGAGCACTTGCAAAGCATGTGTGAGGCCCTAGGTTCAACCCCTCAGTACTCAAAAGGAACAACAAAAAGAACTATTTCTTTGGGATAAATCTGCAGATATGAAAAACTATTGGGGTCTAGGAAATACAGTTTTTTCTTCTCATGCCACTCCTGACACAAATGTGTAGGATTTTCCACACTAGAAACTGACTCTCCAGTCCTCTGGACACTGTAAATTGGGGGTTTTAGGATTATCCACTTGGAATTGGTGCAGACCCTGCACCCCAAGGACTCAGTCCCACAAGACTGCCCAAATCCAGAGCCAGTTGCAAGTCCTGGACTTCTGACACTTCTGACCCCATGGCTGCAAACCGGGGGTTCCCCGTCCCACCTCGAGTGTGATTCCTTGCTATGATGGCTCCCAGAATGTAGAAGCAGCCTCACTGTGCTTACTGCTTTACCATAAAGGGCCCTACACAGGCTACATCTACAGCCATAGCACCCAGCGTCTGATCCCGGCAGATCTCGGAAGCTAAGCAGGGTTGGGCCTGGTTAGTGCCTGGATGGGAGACCGCCTGGGAACACCAGGTGCTGTAGGCTTGGGAGATGGACCCAGCAACCCACTCCCAAAAATCAGTCATTGAAAACCCTGTGAACAGCAGAGAATCATTGACATAGTGCTGGGCATGGCGCAGTGTTGGGGAGCGTTTTGTCCTGTTGTGCATCTATGAGTCAGAGCCTGACTCCATAGCATCTAACAACAACACAAAGGCCACCGGTGAAAAGGACACAGGGGAGGCCTGGGAGCCTGGAGCCCTGAGGCTCTGTCCCTGTAGAGCTGAGGTGCTCTACCCTCCCAGCTCGCGCGTGTTTTCCCCAGCCTGGGAGCTCCCTGAACTGCGGAGCTTAGGGATTATTTTTTCCCAGTGCTGGGGTTTGAGCAGGTTTGTGCAGCTAGAATGCACTCCACCACAGAGCTCCATTCCCAGGCCCTCGCTGCGTATGCTTCTGCAGGCAGTTTAGGTTTCTGTGGAGGCTTCATCCCCCCTGCTTCTTGTTGTTGTTGTTGGGTGCCGTCGAGTGGGTATCCAACTCATAGCGAACCTCATAGGGTTTTCAATGGCTGACTGTTTCAGGATTGCCTTGGGAGTGGATTGCCAGGCCCTTCTCCCATTTTTTGCGGTGCTGGGAATTGAACTATGGACCTCAGAGACTGCAGCGCAGACTTCTACCAACTGAGCTAAATCCCAGCCCCATCACCCCTACAGAATCCAGTAAGTCCTCCTCCTGCCTCTCTCCTCCCCCCGGAGGGTGGGGCTGATCCCAGAGTCCCCAGCTCCTAACCCTGGCTTGGTCTCTTTGATGACCAGCCCCCATTCGGAGGCCACCCATGAGCCCATCAAAAGTCACCTCATAAACCAGGCACGGTGGCTCACACCTGTTATCCCAGAGGCTCCGGAGGCGGAGGTAGGAGGATCGCAAGTTCGAGACCAGAGGCAGCCGGCGTAATTTAGTGAGACCCTCTCTCAAAAAGTAGAAAAAGGGCTGGAGGCGGCAGCTCAGTGGTCTAGGACTTGCAGAGCATGCAGGCGCGAGGCCCTGGGTTCAACACCCAGGACTGAAAAAAAAAAAAAAAAAGAGTGACCTCATTAGAGCACAAGACATTCTTCTGCCCAGGGAATTCCAATGGTTTTAGATTTTAGATTTGTGTCAGAGACGGGAGGGGACCAAATGGACATTCCTTATTGTGTTACAAGGAGCTTTTAAGGCATGTTATCAAATTACTTTTCAAAAGACTGACATTGAGTTTCATTCCCCTACAGCAGGATACAAGAATGCTTCTTTCTCTGTACACTTGTTGTTAGGTGCCTTCGAGTCAGGTCCGACTCATAGCGACCCAATGTACACCAGACCAAAACACTCCCCAACACTATACCAAGCCTGGCACTACTATCAGTGCCTCTCTGCTATTCATAGGGTTTTTGATGGATGACTGTTTGGGGAATGGATTACCAGGTCCTTCTCCCTAGCCTGGTATTCCCAGGCCATCTCCCGTCCAAGGACTAACCAGGCTGACCTGCTTAGGTTCAGAGATCAGGCAGGATGGGATGCCAGGATGCTATGGTGGCAGACTTCTCTGTACCCTTGTTGTTGTTGTTGTTAGGTGCCGTCGAGTCGGTATCCAACTCATAGCGACCCTCTGTACAACAGGGGAAACACTATTGTCAGTGCTTCTCTGCTGTTCATAGGTTTTTCAATGGCAGATTAATTTTTGGGAGGGGGTTGCCAGGTCCTTCTCCCAAGCCTACAGCTTCTGGTGTTCCCAGGTGGTCTCCCATCCAGGTACTAACCAGGCCCGACCCTGCTTAGCTTCCGAGATCTGACGGGATCGGATGCCACAGGGCTACAGCTACAGGCTCTCTGTACCCTAGCCATTATTAAATAAACCTTTTATTTTAATGGTTCTTGGGGATTGGACCCAGGACCTCCCATGTACTGTGCAAGTACCCTACTGCTGGTCTGCACTCCCTGCCCATTCTTTATTTTTTTATTTAGAGCCAGGGTCTTGTTAAGTTACCCAGGCTGCCTCTGGCCTCAAACTTGGGATCCTTCTGCCTCCACCCCCAGAGTCGCTGGGATTGCAGGTGTGCACCACCATGCCTAGCCAAATATAACCACTTTTATAAAACTACTAATTTCATTTTTAGGGGGCTGGGATTTAGCTCAGTGGGTAGAGCGCTGCACTGCAGTCTCTGAGGTCCATAGTTCAATTCCCAGCACCGCAAAAATGGGAGAAGGGCCTGGCAATCCACTCCCAAGGCAATCCCGAAACAGTCAGTCATTGAAAACCCTATGAGGGTCGCTATGAGTCGGATACCGACTCGACGGCACCTAACAACAACAACAACAACAATTTCATTTTTAAAACCTTAGTGTGGTTTGATTTATATTGCTGACCGGGACGTCTGAATCTTTTCCTGTACACATTCACCATTTTTACTTTCTCTTTTGTGAGTTGCCTATAGTGTCCTGCACCTGTGTACGTTTTTGGTTTCTGGGTGATTTCTGCGATAATTTATGTGGACTTTTTAAAATAAAGACATTGGCCTCGTTTCAGTATTTGCTAGAGATATTTTCGGAGCTAACACAGAGGAGGAGATCACACTGATTTACACAAAGCAGAGATCTTGCCGATGTCAGATTTTATGACGGCAAGTAATCAAAAGGCACAGGCCGCGTGGGGAGGCTGGTGACATCACTGTGGCTCCTAGGTCTGTCCTTCCCCTATCAGACGTCTGCTCTGTGGCTCAGAAGAAGACATGAGGTATCTGATGAAGTTAGAAGATGGCCCTGCACAGTAGAAAGCACGTAGCTTGTGAACCCCCTCTATCTGATACCCCGAGAGCCGTACAACCCATGAAACCTTTTCCAGACACAAGCCCATGGAGTCTAGGGGCGTTCACCACGAGTGGTTCCAGGCCAGAGCCATCGTACTGAGAGTTCCATTAATGAGCACCCTCCTCCGTGCCCATTTCCAGCAATTGTAAGGAGATCCAGCCAGTTCCCCACTGTCGGGGCTCCAATCTAAAACCTCCCCCAAAGGGCGTGTGTTGGAACATTCGCCCCCAGCTGGTGGTGCTGTCCTGGGACATTACGGACTTCTGTAGAAGTGGTTCCTCAGCGCGGGCCTTTCGCGATTATACCCAGAGCCCCGGTTCCTGTAGCTTTCTCTGCACTCTGCTTCCTAACTGAGAAGATGTGAGGCTCTTGGCCCCAGCCCCTGCCACCATGTCTTCCTGCCTCTGTGGACGCCAAGCCTCTAACTGTGAGCCCGCAGTACGCCTTTCCCCAGAAGTTTGCCTGGGTGGGTTTCTCTGTCCCAGCAACATCCCCTTCCTTCTTTTGCTGGAGGGTCTGCCCTGCCCACAGTAAACAGTGCGGGATGTCACAGACCGGCTGCCTTCATTCTTTCTTCCCCATGTTCCAAGGCAGATGTTTGCATCTTAATTTTTTTGAGTCAGTAAATTTAAATAAAACTTTTATTATAGTTAGAGGGATTTGTGGTTTCAATAATAGCAGAGTAGCTTATGTCAGCCAAGTCCCCTCACAGATAACAACTACTAACTCAGCTAAATGGAATCGTTTTATAAACATTACCTATTATAGACATTGGATTCCTAATTAATAACCTCTCCATAGATGGTGCCTTGGCTCTAATTTATAACCCCAGTGATTTAGAAAGCTGAGGCAGGAGGATTGTGAGCTTAAGGCTAGAGACAGCCTGTGTAACTTAGTGAAACTGTCTCAAAATAAAAAGAAAACAAAACAAATTAGAAAGAGGCTGAGGGTGCAGCGCAGTGGTAGAACACTTGCCTAGCATGTGCAAGGCACTGGATTCAACCCCCTAGTACTAAAACACAACAAAACAAAACTTTCCTACCAGGAACTCTAGATCCAGACAGTTTCGTTAGCAAATCATCTCAAACATTTATGAAGAAAAATACTACTACTAATCGCATATAAACCCCTTCAGAAAAATAAGAGGGAAAACCTGCCAACTTGATTCACCAAACCAGCAATGAACTATCTTGAAGCCAAAATACGGCAAAGATACTACAAGAAAATAAAATTACATGCTAGTAGCCCTCATGAACGTGGATAAATGCACAACCTCAGCAAACACAGCGGCAGGTTCCTTATGATCGATAGACCTGCACTGGCACATCATCACGTCACCACTCAAAGTTCCCCCAAACATTGTGCTGAACCGGAATTCCACACCCATTAAACAATCCAGCAGCCCCCCAACCTGCAGTGGGCACAGCCGCAGACCCCCGAGGAAGCCTGGAACCACAAACATTACTAAGCCCTAGACAGACTGCAGTCTTCAACGTGGGCCCTGTGGCATTGCACAGGCTAACCTGTGCCAGAGCTCATCTGTCTTTCTGTCTTTTATGCCCGGGTGCCTCCTTGGTGCCACTGCACTTGGGTTTGGGGGCTGAACTGAGCCAGTTGACCTGATTATCACAAAGGCTGCTGTGTGAGGAAGGGGCGGTAGCACGTGCAGATGGATACACTGCACAAAGAGATGGGTCATGCTCCGGGCAGGTCGGACTGGAAAACCGCAGTATCCCATCAGCTTCTCAGACGCAGACTGAGAGAACAGGGAGCCGAGGCGAAACAGTATCCACCAGCAGGTGCCTGAAACATTTTAACCTAAGCTGGTCCCCGAGGGCGGCACTTTCCCTGGTGTCTGCCAAGCCCAGAAGGATGCACTCAGAAGCCCCTGCCTGGCTTCTCACCAAGCCTCCTCAGAGCCCCTTGTCATCCGCAGCCCCACGGCTGGCTGAGGTGGCAGCAGAAGCTGCCCTTCTTCCTCGCGCCTCCAGGGCTGCTGCCGGCTCCCCTTTCCCAACCCTTCCCCCATCTCGCAGGACTTTTCTCCCTCCTGGGCTTTTTCTCTCCTTAGATCCTGCATCTCCCCCTATAAATCCTGTGCCACCTCCCGAGTTCTTGCTGCCCACCTATACCCTCCGACTCTCTACCCAACATAAATATCCTCGTGAAGCTACCAATAACACTGTTGCCTTTTCTTTTAAAACCTGCCGACCCTCTCCTCTCGTCAGACTCTATCTCCATTGCCTTTACAAAGCCCCAACATCTCTCCCCTACCATCTTATCTTTGAAGCTAACAAACCCCATCACCTGGAATACCCCATTGTCTCCAGAGGTTACTGCCCTGGGAATGAGTCTCAGACATCCAGGTGGGCCAGATAGGCCCCAATTCGAGCTGCCTCTCTAGGCCACATCCCTACAGAGCAAAGCACTCCCTGATTCTGTGCCAGGCACACAATCTTTTTTATGTTTAAGCCCATCATTGCAGACACTGTGTCAATCCATCTAGTGGAGGGTCTTCCTTTTTTTCATTGACCCACAACTCTCCCAAACATGACGTCCTTCTCTAGGGATCGGTCCCTCCTGACTACATGTCCAAGATACCTAAGATGCAGTCTAGCCATCCTTGCCTTCCAAGGAGCACTCTGGTTGCACTTCTTCTAGGACAGATCTGTTGGTTCCTTTTGCAATGCATGGTATATTCAATATTGATTTCCAGCACCATAATCAAAAGCATCAATTCTTCCCCTTTCCCCCTTATTCAATATCCAGCTTTGGTTTCCTGGTGAAGCCCAGATTAGCAAGAAGTCAAAGAGCATCTGGATAACTCCTGACCTGGCAGGTACAAATTTTAACTTCCTTTCTGCTACAGAGGGCTTCTTTCTCTATCTTTTTTTTTTTTTTTTTTGGTGGTACTGGGGGTTGATCCCGGGGCCTCACGCCTGCATGCTTTGCAAGTGCTGGACCACTGAGCTGCACCCCCAGCCCTTTTATTTTTTTTGCTTACTTCCTGAGACAGGGTCTCATTAAGTTACATAGACTTCCTCTAGTCTCGAACTTGCAATCCTCCTGTCTCCGCCTCCCAAGCCGCTGGGATTACAGACGTGCGCCACCACGCCCAGCTGCTTCTTTCTCTATCTTGATCAATTCCCCTGGACCCCTTTCTAAATAACCCTACATACTGACCAGTGTTGATAAAAATGCTCAAAACCAAAAGACTTTCCTAATATTATTGGACCAGCGTCTTCCCAGATGGAAGCGCCCCTACTGGATTCCTTGTTACCCCCATTGCTTAGTCACAGCTGTTCTCTCTGAGTCTTCATAGCCTCCAGATAAAATGATCTACAAGACAAAAAGGCCCACACATGCTTGTTTTTTTTTTTTAAGCCCAAAAGAAATGAGAAGTCATTTATGGAAAGAAAGGAATTTGATAAAGAAAAAGTTTGCCCCAAGAGTGGATGGATAAATGAAAGGATGGGGCAACATCCGGAAAGATTAAAGTAAACTAGCAGAAGCTTTGAGCAGGGTAAAATTATATATACTACAGCGGCCCTTTAGAGGACACCCTCAATGTCCACCCCCACCCTGTTCCCATATCTCTGGCAGCACCCTTCTAAATGCAAAGGGCTACTCAGTTCACACCTTATCACTGCTAAACTTGGCACTGGCACAGCAGGACCAAAAAATCGAGAGACATTTTTTCAACCAGGCCACCCGACTCCAGAAAAGTTCCCGTTCCTCCTTCTGGCCATCTCCCCCTAAAAATAAAGGCCTTATCCCTCCCTGGGCCCCTCGTCATAACGCAACTCATTCTATGGCTTGCGCCCTGCCTGATTCAATTTCTGAGTTCTTTTATTCAGACACAAACACAGAAAATCTCCTCCACGCTGGCCACCCAGCTTCTCATGCTGACTCCTGGGACTGACCAACAAGCTTCTTATCAGCGCCCCCTCAGCAGGAAGCCAACAAAGACGAAAATATCAAACCTTTACACACACACACACACACACACACACACACACACACACACACACATATATTGTTGTTGTTGTTAGATGTCACCAAGTCAGTATCCGACTCATAGCGACCCTCATAGGGTTTTCAATGGCTCACTTTTTCGGGATTGCCTTGGGAGTGGATTGCCAGGTCCTTCTCCCATTTTTGCGGTGCTGGGAAGTGACCTTGGGACCTCAGAGACTGCAGAGCAGCGCTCTACCAACTGAGCTAAATCCCAGCTACATATATATATATATATATATATATATATACATATATATATATATATATATAGAGAGAGAGAGAGAGAGAGAGAGAGAGCACAAAGCCCAAAATGAAAGAACAAAGAGCCACACAGGGCCCCAGGGCCAAAATAGTGTCCAACAGCAGATAATTGAGACATTTTAAAGTAAGCTGGTCCCCAAGGTCAGGACATTCCCTGACTATCTGCCAACACCCCAGAGGAATGCACCCTCTCAGAAGTCCCCTGTCTTGCTTCTCACCCAGTCTCCTCCCAGCCCTATAAAACCCCCAGCCCCGAGGCACCTGGTTGCAGCACTAGCTATCTTTCTTCCTCTCTCCTCCCATAATGGTGCTGGCGGGCTCCCCCTCCCCAGCCCTTCCCCATGCTTCCCCCCTTTTTATTTGCCCCCCAAATATATATGCTATGCTATATGTCAGAGTGCCTGCTCTTGTGTCTTTGGACCCTCGTCCCTCAAGATTTTCCTATCAAAGAGCAATTTGAAACTTACGGATTGTTTCTGGAACTTTCCATTTGATTTTTTTTGGACCATGGTCGACGCTGGGTAACTAAAACAATGGAAAATGAAAGTCGATAAGGACAGACTACTGCAACTCCTCATCCCTTCTCCCATCCTGGCAGCCCCCATTCTCCTGTCTATGGTGACTTGTGTGATCGAAAACTACAGTGAATGTTTAAAGTTTTAAAAAGTGATTACAATAAAAGACACGTTGCGGGAATTCGCACAGTATCTTTACAGGCTACTCATGGCTTGTGTGTGAACCGAGGGCCACGTGGCCTTCATCTCACGGAAAAACGAAAAGGACTCAAAGTCTGTGAAAATGGAAGATCTTCACTATTGGAACATTGTAGCAATTAATCCTAAACTCACACTGAGTTAGCAAGACGACACCAGTGGCACCATTTTCCCTCTTTCTGCCCCCAGACAGCGATGGTAAAGGAGGAGTAGGGCCAGGACCTCCCCCTTGGTGACTGTCTGGGGATCCTGAGTCCTTGGGCTGCAGGATGCCTCTCCCCCAGCAGAGGGCGCCAGCTCTCTTCTGCAGGCTGCTCTGGCGCCCAAGGCGGCCTGTGGCTTTGCCGGTTCCCAGGGCCTCCGGCTCTGTTTTTAGGCTCTAAGTGGCGCTGCCCTTGGGCGTTCAGCGAGATGGACCCAGCCTGGGTCTGGGGGCCCTGCGCACAAGGTCACCTTTCAAGATAAGATGCCTTGTCCTCCTCACATCTGAGTTCTCAAAACGAAAACATAAGATTGGACTAAAAGATGGTCAGGCCCAGAGCAAAGTGCCCTGTTCCTTACCCAGGCACCTCCTCTGCTGTCGGGAGGACTGGGGAGGCGCAGTGGCCGTGCCCTGCACCCTCACACTTGGCCTGTGGCCTGCTGGTCACATATGGACCACACGGGCCTTCGAAGGCACCAGTGGAAAGAGCCGCCCAGGCCCTGGGCCCCAGCTGCCTGGTCCACAAACACGGCCCTTCACCCAAAGAGAGGAGCCCCGAGCCCCACTGGAGGGATTTTCAGCCAGAGTCCTGGCTCTTCCCCGTCCAGTCGTCAGGGACTCTGATACTGGGGGGAGGGGGGGGAAGCAGCCATTCAGGAATCCCTTGTTGTTGTTGTTGTTGTTAGGTGCCGTCGAGTTGAGTCCGACTCATAGCGACCCTCATAGGATTTTCAATGGCTGACTGTTTCAGGATTGCCTTGAGAGTGGGTTGCCACATCCTTCTCCTATTTTGCAGGCCTGGGAATTGAACTCGGGACCTTAGAGACTGCAACGCAGCGCTCTACCAACTGAGCTAAATCCCAGCCCTCAGGAATCCCTAAGTGTGTGTATTTCAGTGAAGACCAACTCTTCTCTCACACAGCCGGGAGCCACAGCAGCCTCCCCTCAGGTTCTGAAGGGTGACCTCTCCCAGCAGCCCCAGGTCCACCTACCTCCTCCTATGCCAATGCCCTGGGGCAGCCTTCTGAATCACTGCCCTTTCCTTCAGTGAGCTCTTAAAGAAACGTCCTCTCCTGGGAGAGAAGCCCCAAGTGAGGGCCAGGCTCTGCTCTCTGCCCCTTACCCAGGCCTCCCCCGGCTCCAATCCAAACTCCCTCCCCCAATACACAGTAGCTTTAGTAACCAGGGCTGGTCCTCCAGCCTAGGGCCAACTTCTAGGTTCTGTCAACACATTTAAGAGTCAGTCACTACAGCCCATGTCTGGGACAGCTGGGATTAGGACACACTGAACAAAAACTCACTTTGGAGAACTTGATGCTGGTCACAGCCAGGGGGCCCCTCACACCTCTTCAACAGACACAGATAGCGGGCTGAAGACCCACAGCTGTGCGAACTTCAGAGCAGGACGCCTCACGTGCCTTGCATATCCAGGATCCCAGCCTCTAGCACCTTCTCACCTGCTTCTTGTGTTGATAACAGAGCCTCCTGGACGCAGCCGCTGGCCGTCTGCCCTCCGTCTGCTGTTGAGATCTCCTGGCAGATCCGCCACCAGCTTGCAATGGCCCAGTACTGATGACTCGAGCGAGCATCAGAGGCAACCTCCTGGGGACTGCGCCAGCCTGCCTCCCCCGCATGGGGTCTCCACGTCAGGGCAGGAATGTCAGTCACTAGAGCCAGCCCTGGCAGCCCCGAGCGGGCTGGAGCTGCAGAGGAGTGCATGAGTCTACCACTGCCCAGGTGCCAGACCAGCCCTGGGTGCAGAGGAGCATCGTCCTGCCTGGGGCTCCGGCAGGTCTCAGAGCCATGTGCAGGAGGCCATCGCCCACCATGGGTAAGATCAGATACACATGCCAGCCCATCCGGCGCAGCAGTGGGCGTGGGGCTGGGGGTCTCCCTGGTGGTCATGGCTCAGAACGGGCACGGTGAGAGGCTCGATTCCCAGGCAAATGACGTGGGTGTCCGCTTGTATTCAGCTGGGGTGTCTATGCAGCAGGAGCCCGCTCTGAGCTGACTGGGGCTGGCGTCCGTCCTGACTGGCCAGCGCCTGACCATAGCCCGGGTACATGTGCCGGGACAGGCAGCCCTTCCAGCAGCCTGCCGGCGCTGTCCCTCCTGTGTGCTGATTCTAGGTCCCTCTGTAGCTTTTCAGAGCTTCACCCCCAGCACCCAGCACATAGATGATGCTCAGGGCACAGACAGGCGCTCGTGACACTGGGGTCAGCCAGGGTCCGGAGGGGCTCTGCCCACCTGCACCTGAGCTCTCCACTCCTGAGCTGCCACGGTCGGCCCCTCTCCAAACCGTGGCCTTCTTTCTTGGCGGGCACCGGGCTGTCCTGCGAGGCACTGTCTTCCAGGTGACCTTGCTGGCTCAGCAATGGATGTTTTATTGGGCACCTACTGTGTGCCAGGCTCTGGGGCTGTTACGATGGATTCTAAAGTCAGAGACCCCCACAAGATGCACAGAGAGGAGCCTGGGGCCTCCTGGAGGAAGGGGGGTCAGCGGAGACTTGTGGAGTTCGTTGGGCCAAGGGAAAGGGGCCAGGAAGCTGGACAGGTGGATAATCAAGGCAGAGCAAAATGATTCACAAAGGCCAAGCTTTGGGAAAGAGCAGGGAGTGCTGGGATCGCAGATGAGCTGAGGAGGAGGTGGGCAGCACCACGCTGGGGCATGGCCGGGTGGCTGTCCCCGTGGACCTCTAATTCCAGGGAGCAAAGCTGAGCAGGCGCGCTCCCGCTGCTTGCGCCAGAGCCAGGCTTCCCCTAGGTAGGGGGCCTTGTCAGACTCCGAGACGGCCTTGCTTACCCTTCCTCAGGCCACGGGGCAGTGGAGGAGGCTCCACTGCCCATCCTTGCCGCCCTCCTTTCGTTGGGGTCAGACCCACCTCCTGCCGCCTGCGTCTGTCTCGACGAAATAAACGGGTTCATTGACATGCCAGTGTCGCCAACAGTGTCTGGTGGTCCTGAGCCAACATCATCAAGTCTGGGTACTGGCAAGGTTGGTGACGGGATTGTGGACCGCGGTCAGTTCACCAGGGGAGCCTACCCCTGCTCCCAGGGGCCTTGGTGCAGACAGACAGCCGCCTTCCTCAGAGACACAGTGTGGCAGGCTGAATATCAGTCACAAATATAGCTCCTCCTAAATGCCTGGGGGACTGAGATTTAGCTCAGTTGGTAGAGTGCTGCTCTGCAGTCTCTGAGGTCCCAGGTTCGATTCCCAGCACCGCAAAAAATGGGAGAAGGACGTGGCAATCCACTCCAGAGGCAATCCCGAAACAGTCAGCCATTGAAAACCCTATGAAGGTCGCTATGAGTTGGATACGACTCGACAGCACCTAACCATGGCAAATGCCCTGGACCTGTGACTTTGTTACCTGATGTGCAAAGGGGACCATGGCGCTGACGGAGTTAATGACCTTGAGATGAGGAGATCATTCTGGATCATCTGCATGGGGCCAATGCTGTCACAAGGGTCCTTGAAAGAGGGAGAGAGGGGGACCTGAGAGAAGAATAGAGGTGGGAGGACAGAGGAGGGCCTGAGAGCAGGAGAGGCAGGTGGCTTCTCCAGGCTGGGAAGAGGAGGCAGGTTCTCCAGAGGCCCCCAGCCTGTCTGCAGCTTCGCGTTAGCCCAGTGAGACTGATTTCAAAGTTCTGACCTCCAGAACTGCAAGAGAACAAATTTGTTTGTGTGCGAGTTTGTGTGCGAGCGTGTGTGGTGTGTGCATCCGTCCTGGTTTAACTCAGTTCATGGTAAGTCGTTACAGAAGTGATGGGAAACTGATGTACACACCAACTGTACCGTCTCAACTCTTTAAAGGACAACCAATAGCAGATTTTTAAAAAGCCCTCCATACCTGTGGGTTCCCTGTTTGCACATTCATATATTTTTAATCTGTGATTATTGAAACAGAAGTTGCATCTGTGCTGATCATGTATACTTTTTTCTTGTGATTCTCTAAACAACACAGTGTAGCAACTGCTGACCCAGTGTTTACATCGTATGAGGCAGTATGAGTAATTTAGAATTTAAAGGATTTAAAGTTGACGAGGGCATCGCGTAAGCTATGTGCAGAGAGCACGCCCTTTTGTATAACGGACGTTAACGTTTGCACATTTTCGTACCTGAAGGGCTTCCTGGAACTGATCCTTTACAACTCTGAGGACGATTGAATATTCTTATGTTCAGACCACAGTGACTAAAATGAGCCTGTGTCACGTCTGTGTCTGCTGAGCATCTTTTGAATAAAATACCTTTCCCATTTTGAGAGACTTTCAGGCCAGAGCCACATTTCCCAGGATGCCTCACAGCCGGGACACAGGCACGTGATATGGGCCCACCATCAGAGGCCCCTTTGTGAGCAAGGCCTTGAGGAGCCCTGAGCTGCCCTTGAGATCTCGGGGGCAGTGGTCCTGACGGAGTCATCAGATCTCAGCATCCAGGGTCCAATGCACCTGCCCTCTGCAGGGGTGGGGAGAGGGCTTGGGCCTCCTGGCCTGCTTTTCTGGCCTTCTTGGAGATTCTGTAAGCCACATAGCATCCCTGCAGAAATTGGCTTGCTAGTGTCCTACTGGGGTTTAGCTCTGTTGGTAGAATGCTTGCTCTGCCTGCTCTGAGGCCCTGGTTTGATCCCCAGCACCACAAAAATGGGAGAAGGACCTGGCAGCCCACTCCCGAAACAATCAGCCCTGAAAAACCCTATGAATAGCAAAGAAGCACTGACAACAGCAGCACTGGGCCTGGCACAGGGTCAGGGAGTGTTTTATTCCTTTGTACTTGGGTCACTGGGATTGGGATTTAGCTCAGTTGGTAGAGCGCCGCTCTGCAGTCTCTGAGGTCCTGAATTCGATTCCCAGCACCCCAAAAATGGGAGAAGGATGTGGCAACCCATTCCCAAGGCAATCCAGAAACAATCACCCATTGAAAACCCTATGAGGGTCGCTGAGTCGGACATGACTTGATGGCACCTAACAACAACAACCACTTGGGTCACTATGAGTCGGACTTGACTCAACAGCACCTAACAACAAGTGTTGGACTCTGGGTTCTCTCATGCGCTGTGGAACGCCAACTGATTCCCGCCTTAGGGCGCAGCAGCAGCCTGCCTATCCTGGCGCTGGCGGGTGAAGCGGCTTCCCCTTCCCGTCAGCCGGGTTTGTTCATCAAGTCAGGAAAGAGAAGCCAGAGTGCACGCGCATTCCCAGCTGCAGCTGTGGGGCCTCATGGCCACCACGGGCCAGCTGGTCTGCATTAAGCCTTGAGCAACCACGGAGGGGACCACGGCCAGAGACAAGAAGAGCGACGTGTGGCACCTGGAGTCTCACGTGGGCTGCAGAAGGGCCGTACGGGGGAGACGAGGGCCGCCTGGCACAGACTCCTCGGACGCAGGTGACAGAGGTGCAGGAAGCACCTCTTAGTCAGTTTCCCCAGGGGACGGTGCCTGGACTCCTGCCTCTTTCCACCCCCCTGCCCCTCCCTCCAGAGCCTGGGCTGACAGCACTCAGGGATGAGCAGCCAGATGTGGCCCAGGCCCTGACACATCCTGCTGCAGGAGCCCATGCGCCGTCGGGATCGCTGTCAGGGAAATGACAGATGTGCCTCCTTCCCGGTCCACTTTGCCTGAAGTTGTCCTCTCCCTCTGTGCTCCGTCGGCCTCGTCCTGGGATTTCTGAGTCACGTGGTGCTTGATAAGCACTCTGGAAACAGATGGATTGTGGGGATGTGTCCCTAAAGGAGGTGCTCCTCTTGGGCCCTCACTCTGAGGGGTAATCTTGAGACCCTGACGAAAACACCGTCCAGAGAACTCAGTGATATGTGGAGAGTTAAGAAGCATAAAAGAAGGGGAACCCGATGGCTGTAGGAGCTCAGGAGGCAGAAGGAGGGCTTGTTGCTAGGTGCCACTGAGTTGATCCAATGGTGGTGGTGCTGGGGATGGAACTCAGGGCCTCAGAAAGTGCGGGGCTAAATCCCAGCCCAGGAAACGGGCAGTGTAAGGAAAATGGAGAGCCTAAGCACAAGAGAGAGGTTTCAAAGTACAGAAAGAGAAAGGGGTGTCTTTGGGGTCCTGCGTTACAAGGTGGCCTGTCAGGAGTGACCTGCACACCACACTCTTTGTGTCTGCTTTGAGGTGACCCCACCCTTTCCTGCACCCCAGGAAGCAGGGTGTAGTCACTCTCCAAATCTATAAAGCACTAGAATCACCTACTTGACATTCTGAAGACGATAATGAACATTTCTAAGTGCAACTGCGGCAGGAGGACTGGGTCAGGCTCACGGGCATCCTGCCGTGGAACTAACAAAACATCCCCTTTAGTCCTTCATTTCCTTTCCCTCCCCGAAGGAATTTGCTATTGTTTGTAAATATAGTATACCCCGACACCGGCTTTATTTAACTGTAGTGCAGGCCCAGCCTTCCTGAATGCTCGGAGGGTGGAGGCATTACATTTTTTCAATAGGATCTATTGAGGCAGAGTTTGTTGTTGTTGTTGTTAGGTGCTGTCAAGTCAGTATTGGACTCATAGCGACCCTATGTACAACAGGTGAAACACTACAGTCAGTGTTTCTCTATGTTCATAGGGTTTTCAATGTCAGATTGATTTTTGAGAGTGGGTTGCCAGGACCTTCTCCCAAGCAAGCCTACAGCATCTGGTGTTCCCAGGTGGTCTCCCAGCCAAGGACTGACCAGGCCTGACCCTGCTTAGCTTCTGAGATCTGACGGGATCAGATGCCACAGGGCTATGGCTGCAGGCTGAGGCAGTGTTTACATACAATAAAATGCACTGTCTTAAACATACAGCTCAGTGATTTTTAACAGATATACATACCTGCGAAAGATATGTTGTTGTTGTTAGGTGCTGTCGAGTTGGTATCGGACTCATAGCGACCCTCATAGGGTTTTCAATGGCTGACTGTTTCGGGATTGCCTTGGGAGTGGATTGCCAGGCCCTTCTCCCATGTGAAGGATACAGTCATCACCATATTCAAGATGTAGAATGTTTCCCTCACCCCTCAAGATTCCGCCATGCCTCTTTGCTGTCAGTTCCCCTCCCTAGCCTCCACTCTAGACAACTACTACTCGATGCCTTCTGCCATTATAGAGTGGTTTCATTAGGCTTTAATTTTAATGAGCTTTCAGCTGTAGCCCTGTGGCATCCGATCCCGTCAGATCTCGGAAGCTAAGCAGGGTCAGACTTGGTTAGTTCTTGGATGGGAGACCGCCTGGGAACACCAGGTGCTGTAAACTTGGGAGAAGGACCTGGCAACCCACTCCCAAAAATCAATCTGACATTGAAAACCCTATGAAGAGCAGAGAAGCACTGACAATAGTGTTTTGCCTGTTGTACGCAGGGTCGCTATTAGTCAGACACTGACTCGAAGGCACCTAACAACAATTTTAATGAGAATACCCTGCAGTTAATAAGATGGAGTTCTATGTTGCTCTGCTTGAACCACTGCAATAAAAAAGGTCCACATGGGACAACTGGAACACCAAAAGGGAAAAATAAATTTAAAAATTTTTAAAAAGCAATTTGTGTGTTTGAGCCAAAACTGTGTATTCCTTTGCAGACTTTCTTTTCCTTCCCTCCTTCCTTCCTTCCTTCCTTCCTTCCTTCCTTCCTTCCTTCCTTCCTTCCTCCTTCCCTTTCCCTCCCTCCCTCTCTCTCTCTCTCTCTCTCTCTCTCTCGTTTCCTCTCATGGGGCCAGTGGTTTTCAGAGGAGGTACTAACTGTTGCTCCCTCCTTCTGACCGCAGGAGCCAGGGTCTGTCTCTTCTCCTCTTGAACCAGGGATGACTTTGTGACCAAAGGAACGTGGAGGGTGATGCTCCGCCAGTGTCAGCTGGGGTGGCCTTCAGGAATTCAGCCGCCATGTTGATAGGTTCAAGCCAGTCTGCTGGAGGATGAGAAAAGAGAGCACGGCGGGGGCCACCCAGCTGCTGCCCAGACAGGTCAGGAAGCCCTTGCAGGCCCCCCAGCCCCAGCTGAGCTCCCTGCTAACCGCAGCCACGTGAGTACCCTTTGTCCACGCCACACAGAGCAGAAGAACCGCCCGGCTGGCCCAGCCAACCTGCAGAACCACGAGGAGTAAAAACTCCTTGGTGTTCTAAGCTACAGAGCTTGGGGGTCGTTGCTCACACAGCAACTGATAACGAATGCAAGACGATGTCCCTGTTGACACACTCGCAACAACATCAGCTTATGAGACAGAGGTGCAGCCCCCACAACACTGAAGCACTGTCTGCCCTTTGTGAATGCCCGATCTCAGGAGGCTGACCCTGCTCTTACCAAAGGAACCATAGCCCTGGGTATGGTCCCATCCCAGGGAGGCCTCCTCAGGAGCTCTTGGGAACTCAATGTGAGGGCTGGTAGGAGGGAAAGGGGCCCAGATTCCTTTTTTCTGTCTTTGTGAGGGTCACACGAGTGGGAGGCATCAGGGCTCAAGAGTCCCAGTTTCCCAGGTACTGCAGATACTTTAAGAGGTTAAGAGCTAGCTGGGCACGGTGGTGCACACCTGTCATCCCAGCAACTCTAGAGGTGGAGGCAGGAGGATCACAGGTTGGAGACCAGAGGCAGCCTGTGTGACTTGGTGAGACTTTATCTCAAGATAAAAAATCAGAAATGGGCTGAGGGTGCAGCTCAGTGGTAGAGCGCTTGCCAAGTATGTGCAGGGCACTGACTTCAACCTCCAATGACCACACACACACACAAAAGAGGTTACGCCCTTTCTACGGCCAACTGTCCTAGGAGGGGCTGGAGAGGAGGTGACCCAGGAATCTCTCCCTCCGCCCCGTGTCTACACCTGGTGTGGCTGTAGCATGCAGGAGCTCCTCCGAAAGTGCGGTTAAGCCAGTCGGTTTCAGCCTGAGTTACGTGGATGCCCCACAGGCCCACTAGATTTACAGAACCCGGGACTACCACTAAGCATCCGCCAGGCACAGACCGGGGACCAGCGGGCATTTCTGCAGGCCACAGTGGGCCATAGCGAATGTCATTTGTCGCTGTTGTTTGCTTGTGTGGGAATATAATTTGGAGATGAATTGTCCGGCTCGTGGTAGACTTGGCGTCGAGTCGGCCGGGGTGAGCTCAGGACAGCCCTGAGAACACATCGCTCACCTTTTTTTCCTGGAACACCCGGCCACCTTCAACCGGGTCATGGAAAAAAGATCCCTTGGGCAGCAGCTCATTTGGGTTGAGCAGGCCTGCTGGTGGGTGCATGTAAATTGGGGCTCCCAAGGTTTGAATAAGCAGGTGGCAGAAGCCAGCCCCGGCGTTTCCTGGTAATGCAGGCAGCCGCTGCCGGCAGGGCGATTTTGAGTAGTGTGGAGACAGCAGCAGGGTCACGCGCCTCGCTTTCCCTGAAGTGCTGCTTAGTTTAGGGAGCTGCGGAGAGGAAGGAGGGTGGGGACCAGTGGGTGTCCGGGCTGTGACCCAGGAGGCTGTCTGTGCCCCTGGCTTGGTTTTTCAGTGTGTGCCTGGGTCCTCACCATTCCCTGTGTGTTGCGTTGAGGTGGGACTCCCTAGGGCCACCCGCAGAAGACAGAGCAAGGGTGGGGATGTGACAACCCGGGAGGCTTTTTTTTGTTTTTGGTATTAGGGGTTGAACCCAGGGCCTCGTTCTTGCACGCTCTGCAAGTGCTGGACCACTGAGCTGCACCCCCAGCCCATTTTTTTTTTTTTTACTTTTTGAGACAGGGTCTTGCTAAGTTATGCATACTGCCTCTGGTCTCCAACTTGCGATACTCTTGTCTCTGCCTCCCGAGCAGCTGGGATGACAGGCGTGTGCCACAAGCCCGGCTAACCCGGCTAGTCTTTCTGCAAGAAGGGCCACAGATGTGTGACAAAGACAAGGAAGGGCCGGGCTGGGCCGCAGTTAACACGGAGCAGCAAAATGTGGGTGTCAAAGAGGCAGAGTTTTCGCTTTCTGAGTTGGTTTGAGTCCCGTTGAGGAAACCCAAGCATTGGTCCCGTGCTTGTGCAAGGTCCCCTCGTGGCGTGGCACGCTGTGCCATCGTTTTGAGAGGTTTTCAGCGCTGCTCACAGGAGAGGAGATGTGACTTTTGTTACTAGCTCTGTAACCAAGGACGGCCACACCCTCTGGCATCTGACCGAGTAGGAAAAACGCCGCGGGGTGTCCTGTGCTGGGGACAGCAGGTGACCGCATGGCATCTGTGCCAGCCAGGAGATCCCAGCAGGTGTGGGGCTGCTGGGAAATGCGCAATCCGGGAGGGTTCCCTGGCCTGGACACAGTGCCGCCGCGTCACGCCCCCTGCCTCGGGAAGGGAAGCCTCATTCTCTGCTCCCGCTGTCTCAGCAGCCCTTTTCCCTCCACCAGCCCTCGTGCCTTCTCTGGGACACTTTACTCACGGTGACAAGGACAAGAACCCCGGGCTTCTCCCATAACCTCCAGGTTTAAAAAAGAGTCAGATGGCAAGCGAAGCCTGCGAAAGCGAAAGCCAAGCATGCTCTGCAAACCAAGTGACTGTCACGGAGTTTTGAAAGAAAACGACAGGTGGGGCATGAAGCAGGGCTAGGCAGACACAAAGTCTCTGAGGCCCCGGGTTTAAATCCCAGCACCACAAAAATGGGAGCAGGATGTGGCAATCCACTCCAGAGGCAATCCCGAAACAATCAGCCATTGCAAACCCTATGAGGGTCGCTATGAGTCGGACAGGACTTGACAGCACCTAACAACAATGATGACCTGTAAACACAGAGCCTCAGACACGTTCCAACAGTGTTCTCCAGCTGTATTCCTCACAGCTAATCTGTATGTCACCCGCGTGCTTTTGGGAGTGGAACAAGGCACTAGTGATACTGATATATGCCCACAGACATTTTCTGGGTCTTCTCGCAGTCTGCTGAGCTGCTGGCCTCATCTGAACCTGTATCTGAGAGGACAGGCGCGGGGCAGCCTCCGCCACCGAGGCAGGGCAGATGGCGAGGCCTGGCCTGCGATGCAGATGTCCCGAAGGCTTTCCTGGGCCTTGCTGACCCTGTAGGTGGATGCTTTCAGATGACACACTAGGGACAGTGTGTGAATCGCCGTGGCACATGGGAACACAGCCTCCTCAGCAGAGGATGTTCCTCAGGTCGCCATAAAGGCGAAGTTTACCTTTGGATTCTTTCGGTCACGAGATACAGACATATGTTTAAATTGGCCGGTGAAAATGGGGGAACATAACCCAAATATCAGTACGAGTTGTACTACGTATTAGTCAAAAGGTTCCATAAACCTCGTAAGTTGATAAAAGTGTAACCAAAAGTGATGTAATAGTTGCATAAGGGAAAAAGCCAATGCGGTATTACTCTGTATCCCAACATTTACCAGTAAAGGGGAAAAATAAAAATAGAAATAAATTAATAACCTGGTAAGTAAATAAGTAAGTAAATATATACATAAATTGCTCTTGTGAAAAGCAGACATTTATATAAGGATGGTCCGGCATCTCAAGGAATTCGAGGGCAGAAAGGGGCCCTCGGGTGTGAGATGCAGGGCCCTAGAGCAATGCATGTGTCAGACACACCTGTCTTTTTTTTTTTTTTTTTTGCGGTACTGGGGTTGAATCCAGGGCCTTGCATCTGCATGTTTTGCAAGTGCTGGACCACTGAGCTGCGCCCCCAGCCCTTTTTTTTTTTTTTTTTTTTTACATTTTTTGAGACAGGATCTTGCTAAGTTATGCAGACTGCCCCTATCTCGCACTTTTGATCCTCCCGCCTCCACCTCCCGAGCCACTGGGATTACAGGTACGTGCCACTGTGCCTGGTGCTACACCTGTCATTTCTGAGTCTGCGAGTGGAAAATGTGGGGCCCTCGCCTGACTCAGGCAGGGCGGGCGTGCAACCTGCTCCATGTAACCGTGCAGTCCCAACCTGAGAGGAATTCAACAGCCAGAAAGAACGTCCTTTTAGGTATAAAAACCGAATGTGTGAGAAAGAAAGCATAAGAAGTGGCAAAAAACACTCAACAAATGCTGCCAGTACCATTTAGAAGTTCATCTTATCCAAAACACCAAAACAAGTTCCAGAGTAAAGTATACCCTAAAAACTAAAATAAAATAGAACGTTAATGAAGGTTTTAGCCTGCAGCCATAGCCGCCTGGCATCCAATCTCAGCAGATCTCGGAAGCTAAGCAGGGTTGGGCCTGGATAGGGGTCCTATGAGAGCTCCTTTAATCCCTTCCAGCGCAGGTACCCAATGACCTATGGACCTCCCTCTAGGACCCATCTCTAAAAGGTGCCACCCACACTGAGCGTGGCCACACATAACACCTGGGGGGACTCAAACTATAGCAGGTGGGAAAAGATAGACAGCGTAGAAAAGGGAAACCATGCTCAAGAAAGGAACAAGAATATATTCAGCCCGACTAATGATTCAAGAAATGTAACTTGAGGTACGGATAAGGTAGTATGTTTTTAACTATGAAATTAGAAAAATATCTAAAAAAGATCAAGGCCCTGTGGAGCCAGGATGAAATTGGGACTTTCATACATCTATGGTAGCATTGTAAAATGACATGAATACTTCAGAAAGCAATTTGGCATGAGTCATAAAAAAAATCTTATCTTCCTTGACCTAGTTTGTTGGATTTGCAGATTCTATCTCTAGGAAAAGATACTGTGTGCCTGTCATGTTTACTAAGGGGATATTAATAGTGAAAATTCAAGAAGCAAGAACAGAATTAGGAAATGGCTACCTACACTGTGGCATGTCTGAGCCAGGTGTGGTGGTGTAGACTAATAATCCCAGC
Organism: Pedetes capensis; assembly: GCA_007922755.1. NCBI lineage: Eukaryota > Metazoa > Chordata > Mammalia > Rodentia > Pedetidae > Pedetes > Pedetes capensis. The sequence continues at coordinate 77,876 of VMDO01006276.1, read as the reverse complement.
GACTTGAGAGGCTGAGGCAGGAGGATCAGCAAGGCCAGAGGCAGCCTTTGTAACTTAGCGAGACCCTGTCTTAAGATAAAGTATAAAAGAGGTGCTGGGGGTGTGGCTCAGTGGTGGAGCATTTGCCTAGCATGTGGGAGGCCCTGGGCTCAGATCCCACGTCCTGAAGAGAATATTGTGGCATACCTACTCCAGGTGAATGTTGTGTGGGTTTACGTCAAGAATGGAAAATGGAGTTCTGGAAAGTTCCAAACTCCTGGTGCCTTCATTGGTCCTGATAGAAGCTGAGGAGGCCAGGGAGGAGGGTGTCGCAAGGCTCTTGTGGGGCCCAAGCCTGGCTGAGGGGACAGTTCCGGCCTGGTCCCTGTAGTCCAGGCACTGGGAGGGAGACAGCCCATGGCTCCTGGCCCTGGCTGGAGTCTCTGAGGTGCTGGAAGTTAAGTAGGATGGAAGAGCCCACACCCTGCAGGCCTGTGCCCTGTCCAGACCTCACGGTATGAAGTTTCTGGTGACAACTGGCATGGCTGCCCCGGCCTCTCCCAGGTGCCCCGTGGTCCTGTGCCGCGTGGGGAGGTACCCGGTCCGTTGCTAGGAAGCCACTGCCCTTGCAGCTGACCCTGTTGCGTTCTGCGTTTTTCTCACTGTTCTGCTTTCCATGGGTTTTGTCTTAAAGGCACCAGAGACTGTAGGCCACGTGGCTCAAGGTCGTGGAGACTGCAGGCCACGTGGCTCAAGGTCATGTCCCCGTGGGCCACTCCTCGAGCTGTTCCAATGCGTGGTGCTCAGCAGAAGGGCACCGCAGAGCTGCTGCCCTGTGGCCAGGCAGTTTCCTGGGCGAAGGCTAAAGCCAGCGTGGAATGCGTGCCGCCCTTAGTGGGGAGCAGGAGCTCAGCCCGATCCGCAGCAGGGTGCTTTGTCGGAGTCAAATGGGCTCCCGTTTTTTCCGTCTGTGTGAGCAGGGGGGTGATCAGGCCTGCCTCCTGGACAGTGTCCCCAGCACAGCCTCCTGAGCCCCTGAGTGCTCTGGCCACAGGCCCTTTGCAAACGACCCGAAGAAGGAATTGGCCAGAGTGTGGCCAAGTGGAGCTGAGGTGGCCTGCAGGGACGCTCCCTCTCGACCATGGAGAATCAGGAATCCAGAGGCATTTCACGCTCTCTCCCACGATGCCCTCGAGACAGCATGCGGGAGCCTCCTGGGACCCCAAGCGAGCTGGGCCTCAGTTGCCTTCCATGGGTGGGGCACCGCTGCCAAGAGCAAGCCCTGCACAGGAAGTGGTCGTGGCCAGCCTGTGCCGCAGAGGCCACTGTGGGCGGTCCTCGGAGATGGTCACTAATGCGGTCTCTGCCCTCTGCCTCCTTGCCTCCTCCTGGCAGCCACTAAACAGCCCTGCGGGTCCCGGTGGCCCCTGGCCTGCACCCTTGTGCCGGGCATGATGGGAATGTGAGAACTGGCCTCAGAATCCCAGGCCACCTCAGGCCACCTGCTAAGAATGCTGACAGCCACGGTGGCCTCCTTCTGGGCCCCCACCGTCCTCCAACACCCAGGGGAACCACAGAGGCCTCTGCAGAAGCACCAATCATCACTCTCGTGCCCGCTGCCCACTGAGGAGACAGGTCCCCGTGTCCCTCCCCAGTGGACCCTGGGGCTTGGACCAGGCCGAGTGTCTCCCTGAGGTCCCCTGCTCAGGGGTCTGGCTGGAGCGCCAGCCAGAGGGGGGCTGGGAGACTTCTTTGACCCATTCCAAATCAGGAGACAGAGGCTCCAGAGGATGGCATTGCTGGGACTGAGATGGCACGAAGCAGGAGGGGAAAGTCTGAGAGAGCCAGCGGGGAGGGCGGAGGTGCCCAGGAGCAATGGAGAGGGCTTGAGAGAGCGGGGTGTGGCCGCACTGGAGGCCCAGTGCTCCTGTGAAGGCGAGCGCTGGGGCGCTCCCACGTTCTGATCCCCACAACTCTCCCTGTGATAGCTCCGTCTTCTGGCAGCAGCGGGGCCTGTGTGGGACTCGGCCTGCCCCGTGAGCCCTGGTGTGTGCGTCCTGCCCTGTGTTATCTGCAGGGCCTGTGTGGGGTATCCCTGCTCCTTCCTGGCTCTGCCTGGTTCTGCCTTTGGCTCTGGGAGGGAGCCGGGAGGAGCCTCAAGGATGGACTGCAGCTCAGGCGGCACCCACGGCCTCTCCTCCTCCCCAGCCTCCATTCCCTCCAGGGACAGCAGCACAGGGCCTGGGGGACGCAGGCCAGCAGAAGGGCCCCGGAGGCTGTGCAAAGGACCCAGTCCCTGGGGGCCAGGCTCTGGGAGCCCAGGAAGAGTCCGTGCAAAGGCCAAAGAGCCTCCGCACAAGCCCAAGGAAGCAGCTGGCTCCTGGCCACGCCGTGCTCTGCCAGCCGGAAGGACAGGCTCTCTCAGGGGCCCTTGGGGGACCCCATCCAGAGGCCTCCCAGCTGGGGAGCTTTTCACCCAGATAGGCAGGGCTCTGGGAGCACTGTCGGGGAGCACTCCCAGCCGGGCCTGATTTATTTCCAGACCCCAAGAGGAGGAAGCGGGTGCTTCCTGTTATTCACTGCTGATCTCTCTTGGGCCCAGGCTGCCTTCTGGGACTTCTCCAAGGGGGACAGCCCCCACCATCCTGATCCTCCCCTCGAAAGCCACTGGGAGTTCCCCCAGGGTCTCAGATGGCTCCTTTTGCTCACGTCCGCCTGCATTCCAAGCTGCGCCAGTCAGTGAACTGGGATCTGGGTGGCAGAGATTCGAGGCTCCCCGGGAGATGCCACTTGGAACCACGAAGCCAGGCCAGCTCTGTCCACCCCAGCCCTGGGGGCGCGTGGTCCAGTAGACCATGTTCAGACAGTGAGATGAGTGATAGCAAATCAGGGCTGCCCTGGAAAATCCAGGACCTGCCGTGGTAAGCAGACTGAGTGGTATGTGGTTGGCTGAACTTCATCTGTGAGCTTTAGCCAGCCGCAGGTGGCTGGGGCCCAGGAAGGAGGTGGCTCCGTGATAGATGAGCCTGCACGGGGAGGGCGCGCGCTCCACAGCAGGGCCCCACGTGCTGCTCGGTTCTGGTGTTGACCCTGGCTCTGGCCGGGAGGACCAGGAGGCAGGCGGGTTACCACCTCCTTCGCCTCCATCACTTGCCTTCAGGCAGGGCCCCCTCAGCCACTGAAAGTCCTCTCTCCATGGCCACGGCGTAGACCACGTGCCCGGCTCTTCCTCTGGTTGTGCAGTTGGTGAAATGGAGGTCTGGAGGAAGATCACAGAGTCAGTGCCGAGGCTGAGCAAGATCAGCACGAGAGCCTCCGCCACTGTTACCGCAGCCACGCAGCCACGCAGGTCGTGGGCGAGCTGAGCACCGGGGACTCGCACAGAGAAACGTGCAGGCGCCTGCCTCTTTCCTTTCTCCTCCCTCCCTTCCTCCTCCCCTTCTTCCATCCTTCCTTCATTTCTCTCTTTCTCCTGTCTTCATTCTTTCCATCAGTTTCTGACAATGAAAATATGATAATTACAGGAATTTCAAAAGGTAGGAAAAAGCAGAATGAAGCTGGAAAACCTACTGATGGCTGGCAGCAGGTTGGCATATTTTCTTTAGACCTCTGCCAACTTTTAGGGGCAAAGTGAGGTGCAGGGGCGTCTGCCTGAGCAACCTCTGGGGCTATTAATCTCCTGCACCACTGTCCTTTTCCAGCTCATCCAAGCCACCTTCCAGGCTGGCTTCCTTGACAGATTTAAACACGGGGCTCTGCCGTCGACGCACCATGTCTCTCTGAAGACTCGCAGTGCTTTGGGAGCTGTGGGAGGAACACAGGCAGGGATGGAAAGAGCTGTCATCTGCACGTCCAACATATGCCACAGTCAGCGCAGCCCCAGCTCTGTGAGGATCGGGGGCCGTGTCCACGCTCAGCGGGGAAAAGCAAGGTAGCTGATCAGTGGTGCCTGCTGTGGCAATGGAGCGAGGGAGGGGAGGGAAGTCTCAGCTCGAGGTGCTGTCTGAGCTCAGGTGGAAAGCGAGTGAAGTCCAACGTCAAACAATGTCAAACGCAAAGTGAGGGAGGTCTCGGGGTCCCCCGTGGGGAACATCAAAATGGCTGGAAGAGATTTGCAAGTGGAGCGCAGGATCTGGTCCTGAGAGCACTCTAGGCGATGTCTGGGAAGAAAGGTGGAATATTGGGAATTTACCCAAAGGAAGATGGGTCATCATACCATGGAGACATCTGCATCTCCATGTTCAATGCAGCACTTTTCACAATAGCAAAGATATGGAATCAACCAAAGTGCCCATCAACAGAAGAATGGATAAAAAAATTATGGTACATATACACAGTGGAATACTACTCAGCAATCAAAAAAAAAAAAAAGAAATAATGCCATTCACAGCAAAATGGATGGAATTGGAGAAAATTATTTTAAGTGAACGAACACAAGCTCAGAAAGAGAAACACCCCATGTTCTCACTCATGTGTGGGAGCTAAATCAAAATTATAAGAAGGAAAAAATCCTATACAAAGGTCAGATCATAATAAAAGAAAAGAAGAAGAAGAAGAAAGGTGGCAAGGACCCACCCTAGACCAAGGAGAGAATGCAAGGAGGGCACCGTGCTGTCATGGTTCAGGGGACCCTGACGAGATCAGAGATAGAAAGTACAGAATGTGGTAGCTAGGATTTATAGCACAAGAGGTGTCCAGGACAGAGTAAGATGTTAAAGGGATGGTGGCCATTTTTAAATGGGTGGGGAAAAAAGCCTTCTAGAACAAAACAGGAAAAAAAGAAATTCTGATTCCAGGCAGTGGCAAAACCAGTCATGCAACTATAACACTAGCCCTAATAATCCAACCAGGGGGACTTGGAAATCCACTCCCAAAGCAATCCTGAAACAATCAGCCATTGAAAACCCTGGGAGGCTTGCTATGAGTCGGATCTGACTCCACTGGCACCTAACAATAACAATAATCCCACAATTTATTAGAACATTCTCTCTTCACTGCTATCATATTTCCTTTCTGTATTTACCCTTGTTTTCACAGTGCAAAAAGCAAGCAAATAATTAACACTATTCATTCTTGGGCAATGCATAAACAAATTTGTAAAAAATTGAAAAAGTAAAATATAAATGAAAATAAAAATAGAGAAAAAAGAATGAAGTAACAGAAACCTATTATTACTAGCTTGCATTTTATCATATTTGCCTCCAACCTCTTTTTGTTATAAAGAAATAAAATGTTACAGATGAAATTTCAGTCCCTTTAACTATCACCCTACTCATCTCCCCAGGAACAGCCACTGCCAGAAATTTGAAGTTTATCCTTTGTGTTCATTTTAAGTATTTTTACATACCGACCTAGGTAAACACAGACATTTCTCGACTCCTTTTCATTCCTTTGTTTTCAAGAGGCCAAACCCACACCCTGTCCTTGGAGCCACTTCTCCTTGAGCCGCTTTCTTTGGAAGCTCTGAGGAGCCTCCTACACACCCACCTCTCCCTCATTCCCCTGCTCCTTCCCCCAGTACACTTCTCCTTTTCTTTCTTCGCTTCCTCCATGTCCACACCATGTGATCTTTCCTTTATTTTGAACTTCTTCAATTCTGGCCTATATATTGGACCTGGCGTATATGAGTATCCATCAACTTTGCATTGCTGTAATAAGATGCCTGAAGCCTGCAGCCCTAGCCCTGTGGCATCCGATCCCATCAGATCTCAGAAGCTAAGGAGGGTTGGGCCTGGTTAGTACTTGGATGAAAGACCACCTGGGAACACCAGGTCTTGTAGGCTTGGGAGACGGACCCAGTAACCCACTCCCAAAAATCTATCTACCACCGAAAACCCTATGAACAGCAGAGAAGCACTGACAATAGTGTTTCACCTCTTGTATGCATGGTGGCTATGAGTCGGATACTGACTCGACAGCACCTAACAGTTGCAACAATAGGATGCCTGAGATGATCAACTTATGAAGAGGAAAGGTTTACTTTAGCCCACAGGTTTGGAGGATTCAGTCCACAGTCAGTTGGCCCTGTTGCTTTTGGGTTGGTCCTGAGGCTGCACATCATGGTAGGAGCAGGTAGCAAAGGAAGCTGCTCACCTCTGGTGGGCAGGAAGCAAAGACAGGAAGAGGAGGGGCTGGGGTCACGACAACCCCAGTGACCTCACTTCCTCTTACTAAGCCCCGCCTCCTAAAGGTCCCACTACTTCCCAGCAGTCTTTAACATGTAGGCACTTTGGGGGACATTTGAGATCAAAACAACACCAACTACCCACCTTTACAAGCTGAATAGTTCCTGTTTTATTAAGAGTTTAGGTGATTTAGAAAATTGCTATCTGAGAGGAGAAGCCACATCTGCTCTTGGGTCCAACATAACCTACAGCACGAAACTAGGCATAAAAAAGGAACTCAACAATTGCTTCATGGATAAGTCAAAGCCATTCCAAAGAGTTGTTCTTTGTCAAGCATCTGTAGCTGATAAATGCCCCCCTTTTTCCACACTATCAAAGCAATTCTTAACTTTGGGTTTACAGATCTCACAAGCTTTGTCAACAGAACCACAGTTCAGTATAATCGGACTCCCTTATGATCTTACGCATTTAATCTTATTCATTTGAAAACATTATTCTGATAAGGGGAAGCTGGGCCAAAACTAAAGGTCACCCGCCCCCGCTCATTTTGACAGATGTGGGGTTATAGAGATGGCAGGTTCCTCAGAGTCTGTAGAGAGAGGCTGCACCCTTTCCTTCTCTCCCCATCCTTTCTGCGTCCTGGATTGCAGACATGTGGCTGGTGCTCCAGCAGCTGTCTTCAGCCACGGGAATGGGAACCACAGGTGGCTGAGCAACGAGATAGCCAACCTGATCTCCTGCCAGTGTGCAGAGTGGCCCTGGCCCTGGGCTGCTTACCTCCTGGCTTCTCAAATATGGGAAGGAAATAAACACCCAGCTTGCTTAAGCTACTGTTACCCTGCCTTCGCAGCTCTTTCCCTTCAGACCTAAACCAGACTAATGCAAGAAGTTGTGTGAAGGCAAGTTGAAAATGGTGTTGTTAGCTGGGTATAGTGGCGCACACCTGTCATCCCAGCCACTCAGGAGGCAGAGGCAGGAGGATCTTGAGCTGGAGGCCAAAGGCAGCCTACGGAATTTAGTGAGACCCTGTCTTAAGATAAAGAATAGAAAAGGGGCTGGGGGACGCAGCCCAGTGGTAGAGCTTGGGTTCAATGCCCAAGTACTGGGGGGAAAAAAAAAGGTACTGTTTCAATCTAAAGACTTAGTTTTCTGAAATCATCCCTCATTCTAGAGAAAGAATCATTTCCAACCCAGACGATGACTCTTTTAGTGACTAACTTTATATCTAGTATCTAAACAAAGGTGCATTATGTGGAGCATATTTTATTCAGAGTTTCCGTTTTTGATACAGCAAATGAACTTGATAACTTTTTGAAACTTTCATCTCACAGCTAATTCTTTAGTCTGCTTCGGTCTCCCTTAGAGATAGAAAGCATGTACAAGCACTCACAAGCTCTGAATTCATGATAGTGACTCTCCTAGGAAAGCATCTTTAGAATTTTAAAAACCCAACCAGGTGTGGCGGCCACGCCTATAATCCCAGCACTTGGGAGGCTTGAGGCAGGAGGATCTCGGTGAGTTCAAGGCCACTCTGGTCTACACAGCAAGTTCCAGGCCAGTCTTGGCTACAGAGTGAGAATCTGCCTAAAAAACAAAACAAATAAGAAAGAAAGAAAGAATTTAAAAAACCAAATAACAAAGTCTCCTGCCATGCCCATTATATCACCAATACATTATGTGTGTGTGTGTATACATATATATATTATATCATGCCTACAGCTGTACCATGTGGCGTCCAGATCTCAGAAAATAAGCAGGGCTGGGTCTAGTTAATCCTTGGATGGGAGATCACCTGGGAACACCAGGTGCTGTAGATGTGGAAGAAGGGTCTGGCAACCCACTCCCAAAAAACAATCTGCCATTGAAAACCTTAGGAATAGCAGAGAAGCACGGATAATAGTGCTGGGCATGGCACTGTGTCGAATAGTGTTTCATCTGTTGTACACAGGGTCCCCACTCGGTGGCACCTAACAACAACAGTATGATATCGTAACTATCAATAACAATTTTTTTTGTTTGTTATTTGAGAGAGTCTGGCTATATACCCTAGGCTTGCCTTAAGCTCCCAATCCTCCTGCCTCAGCCTCCCAAGTGCTAGGATTACAGGTATGGCTGCCACACCTGGCTTCTAACAGTTTTTAAAAGATGCTGCAGTTACCAAAAGCTATTGCAGAGCAGCTCCTGTCCTCAAAAAAGCTTACGCTATAATCGGGGCAATATATCCATGGAAAGATAAATAGCATAGCACACAAATGATGCCAGCAGTGAGTGACCTATGACTGAGAAGAGGGAACATCTCAAGCATTTGGAGGGAGGCCAGGGCTACTGTAAAGGCCCCTGGCGGAGAGGCGGCAGGCAGCTGGGAGGAGCGAACAGCGGGTGGATCACAGCTCCAATAGACGTCTGGCGAGGACAGCATTTTCTCTAGAAAGCCCTTCCTGATCCCTCTAGGTGGAGTTAACTCACCTGTCCCACCCAGGGTTCCATCCAGCTCTGTGGTGGCTACTGCTACCGACAAGTCACAGAGGGTGGTGGTCGCTGTGAACCTTCTCGGGGCAGAGATATTCAAGAAGACCTTAATGACAGGAATGGAGTAAGATCCCTGGGACCGCCTTTTGCTGATGTGGCATGACTCAAAATGAGAAGAAACACAGTGGCTGCAACAATGGGCTCAAACATAAAAAGATCATGTGCAAGGCACAGTGTCGGGTAGTGTTTTATTCTGTTGTAAGAGGCTCTCTAGGAGTCGGACCCCACTGGATGACAACCAACAATAACATTCTACTATGTAATGATTAATCCTGATTATCAGCTTGATTGGCTCAGAACCATGCCTGAAAGGAGAAGGCTCGCCTCTGAGGGTCTGAAAGGCGATTCCAGAGACAGGTGGAGCCTGAGGCCTCTGACCTAATCAGGGTTTCCTGCGATGGGGGATTCAAATTGGCATAGACTATTGGCAGGAGGTGGAACCGCGCCAGGTGGGCAGGGTTGGAAGAAGTAGATCCGGGGCTGAGTGCGTTGGGGGCGTGTCTCACACTGGCCAGGTCCTCTCGCCCTGCTTCCGGCCACCAGGAGGCACAGCTCTGCTCCGCCAGCCCAGCCACCGTGACGCTCTGTCTCGCCATGGCTGGGAATCGATGGAGCCGACCGACCGGCGGCTGAAACTCTGAAACCGTGAGCTGAAGTGGGTCTGTCATCCATTCAGATTGCTTCTCTCAGGTACTTGTCACAGCGACCAGAGGCTAACTAACACACACCACGTGTATACAATTTAACTGTCCATTCCTGCATTAATGAACATTTGCTCCAGTCCCAAATGTTTAGTAAGGTCTGTATTGTTGTTTAGGTGCCGTCGAGTTGGTATCCGACTCATCGAGACCCTGTGTACAACAGGTGAAACACTATTGTCAGTGCTTCTCTGCTGTTCATAGGGTTTTCAATGGTGGATTGATTTTTGGGAGTGGTTTGCCAGGTCCGTCTCCCAAGCCTACAGGACCTGGTGTTCCCAGGCGGTCTCCCATCCAAGTACTAACCAGGCCTGACCCTGCTTAGCTTCTGAGATCTGACGGAATCAGATGCCACAGGGCTAAGGCTGCAGGGAGTAAGGTCTCCAGAAAGGAAATACTGGTGGGTCTGGATGTTAATAGGTGGGGACGCTCGGATTGGGGCAGAGGTTCATTCGAGGTGAATGTGTCAGTCTATCCTGCCCTCAGTGTGTACTTATCTAGCACAGTCCAGTGTTACTGGGGCTATAAGTGGGGGGACTTACAAAGACTCGCGATAATTATCCTCCACATTTGATTCCCAGCCTCACCACTCAAGATAATCAGGACAGACAGCACCAGCTCTGTTTTACAGAAGAGGAGCTTGAATTCAGGTGCTTAGAAGTCACAGAGGTAGCTGGGTGCGGTGGCGCACACCTGTAATCCCAGCAGCTTGGGAGGCAGAGCCAGGAGGATGGCAAGTTCGAGACCAGAGGGAGTCTGCGTAACTTAGCGAGACCCTGTCTCAGAAAGTAAGGAAAAAAATAAAAGGGCTGGGGGTGCAGCTCAGTGGTCAAGCACTTGCAAAGCATGCAGGCATGAGGCCCCGGGATCAACCCCCAGTACCACAAAAAAAAAAAAAAAAAAAAAAAATCACGTAGCTGGGCTGGATGCTGTGCGCACGCCTGTCAGCCCAGTGACTCGGGAGGCAGAGGCAGGAGGATCTCGGGTTCAAGGCCAGAGGCAGCCTGTGTAATTTAGGGAGACCCCATCTCAAGATAAAAAATTGAAAAGGAGCTGGGGGTGGAGCTCAGTGGTGGAGCACTTGTGAAGTATGTGCGAGGCCCTGGGGTCAGCCCCGAGTTGTTGTTAGGTGGTGTCCAGTCGTATCCAACTCAGAGCAACCCTCATTGGGCTTTCAGTGGCTGATCGTTTCGGGAGTGGATTGTACGCTCCCATTTTTGTGGTGCTAGGGATCGAATCCAGGGCCTCAGAGAGCGCAGAGTGGCGCTCTACCAACTGAGTAAACCCAGCCTCAGTCCCCTGTACTATAGCAAAAAAGAAAATAGAAGTCGGCAGGGAGGAGGAGTCTGGCATAGCCCAACCTTCCCACAAATCCAGCCCAGCCTCCTCCAGTGGGTCATCACTGGCAGTGACCAGGGTGAAAGCGCAGCCTTCCACTGGGATGGGAGGAAACTTGTGCGTCTGGAGCCCACAGTGCAGGAGTGAGCTGGTGCCTGGGGCCGGGGTTGCTTTTCCTGACCCAAGGCTGCGTCCCCTCTGCTCTCCACCGACCTCTGAGACAGCACTGGACCAGCGAGTCATGTTGCGTCTCTGGCGCCTGCTTCCTGGGCCTCCAGGGGCTCTCTGGCCATGGTGGGCATGGGCCAGCAGATAATGTTCTGGCGGGAGGCAGGGGTACTCAGTCTTCGGTCCCCCAGGTGTTGGGGTGATGGACTGTGATGTGAATGAATGAATGAATGAATGCTCAGAGCACTTCCAAAGCCTCCGTGGATTCTTCTGCTTGACAGCTCATTCTTTCTGCATCAAAAACAGTCAGAAGCCATCGCGATGGCGCGTGCCTGTGATCCTAGCAGCTCCGGAGGCGGAGGCAGGAGGATGGCAAGTTTGAGACCAGAGGCAGTCTGTGGAACTTAGTGAGACCCTGTCTCAAAAAGTAAAAATATGTGTTGGGGTGCAGCTCAGTGGTCCAGCACTTGCAAAGCATGCAAGCGTGAGGTCCTGAGTTCAACCCCCAGTACCACACACACAAAAAAAAGTTGGCAAAAATCCCCCCAAACGGTGGCCACCAGCAGTGAGTGGGCGTCGTTCCTCCCAGAGAGCAGGAGGAGGAGGAGGAGGAGGAGGGGGAGGAGACTGCTTCCCTCCTTCCTTCCTTCCCAGCGCCCAGCATTGAGGCAGCTTCACCTCTCAGTGCTGATAGTGGTGACCAGGCCTCTGTGACCCCCGGGGCCAGCCCAGGGTGCCAGAGCCCGGTTCAGACTCTGAGGTCCCCCAGAGCCGCGTCCAGCTTTCTCCGCGTCGGCCTCCAGCCACGCCACCCGGGACGGTGGAAAGTCTGACCATACTCCCGGCAGCTTCCTGTCCTCGTCCCTGAGAAGGTGCTGTGGCTTATCTCAACACAGTCAAGAGGGGAAATAAATTTCCCGGCTGGGGGTGGCGGGGCCGCGGGGAGGACAGGGAAACGAGAAGTCCACGGCTGACATTCTGCAGGCCGGAGAAACAGCTCTCGCTCTCTTCCGGCCCTAAGAATAAAAACTCCCTGATAGGGCTGTGCTCTTCTTTCCTATTATGGACATGGGGTTTGGGCTGGGAGAGCACAACTGTTCCCAATAAACAGAGGTGGGCAGCCTGGCCGTCCCTTCTTTCCCTTTGGGAGTCATGCAGACCGTCCGCGACCCCGGGAGCCCTCCTGGCCATGGATCACCCTCTGAATTAATAAAACCTTGAGGGGTTTATTGCTGATCTTGGGGCCAGGCCCCTTATTTGGGTTTGAAAGAGGACACTCTCCTGCTGATTCATAGCCCTCTGATCATGCTGGGCCACCAGGAGGCTGCGGACAGGGGACAGGAGACTTGAACCATGAAGCGAAGACGTGGTGGCCGCCTCTGTCCCTGTGTGACTGGCGGTAGAAGGGGTCCACCCCCCAAATAATCAGCCACTGAAAACCCTATGAATAACAGAGAAGCACTGTCAAATACAGTGCTGGAGAATGAGCTCCCCAGCCTGGAAGGCATTCAAGAGATGACTGGGGAAGAGTTCCCTCCTCAAAGTAGAGTCGACCTTAAGAATGGGAATGAAGGAAAGCCCCTGGGACCTCCTTTTGCTCATGTGGCATGACTTAGAATGAAAAGAAACATAGTGGCTGCAACCATGAGCTCAAACATAAAAAGATTGTGTGCACGGCGCCGTGTTGAGTAGTGTGTTGTTCTGTTGTACATAGGGTCGCTATGAGTCAGACTCAGCACAGTGGCACCCAACATCAGCTTTATGGAATATAAATGGTGTACCCCGTAATGTTTTGATATGGGTACCCATTGTACAATATTTAAAACAGGTTACATATATTTATCTTCTTAAATACTTATCATTTCTTTATCATTTCTTCATGATAAGAACTTTCAAATCTTTTCTTCCAGCTTTTTAAACTGACATCCTTCATTTGTCACTCATTTAGGTATTGCCAGCCCATCGCAAGACCAGGCATGTCCTCTAATAGTAAAATTCAGATGACTGATAATATTTGTTGATTTGTAGTCAGGTAAAAGTCATAACTCTACATGTATTTAAACGTTTTGTGGTTATATACATGAATTTACCAAGGCGGAGGACGGAACATGTGCTGTTTGACTAAGTTTATCAGCTTGACTTATTACTTCTCAGTGTAGACACAGTGTGGAATCCCACCCATATCTACCCTGGGACCCTGGCACCCGGCGGAGGGCCTGCTGCTGTGGAGACAAGGGATTCAGGGTGTTTGGGTATCTGCACCCCAGAAGAGCAGCAGCCCGGCTCAGCAAATACTCTGATAGTCTTATCCAGCCTATCCCCAATTGCAGAGAACCAGCAACAGCATGCAATCAGAAACTCTAATAACAGGGCTGCAAAAGGTCACACTGGCAGCTGGTCGCCAGAAGTGCAGGGATTCCGAAGAGGCAAAGTGGTGGCCACAGCAGGGAGGGTCTCCCCAGAGTGCCATTTGCTCTGCATGTAACGCCCCTCCGTCCCGCCTGGCTGTCTGGAAATTCCCGCCTCTGCCTGGCTGCTCAGGTTAACGTGGAACCTGGGGCCGTCCATGGCTTGGGTGAAGACCGGGCAGGGCTCTGGTTCAGCCTCCCGGTTCTGGTTTCCACCATCACCACCCAGGTGACCTCGCACGGTTCCTTCCACCTCGACAGGGCTCCGTTTCCTTGTTTTGGAAACCAAAGCACGAGTCTTAGATGATTTTTTAAGGCCCTTCTTGCTCTGCAACTCCACAGCCCTTCATGGGCTGAACGGATCCCTTCTGTGTGTCTTGGACGACCTCCAGTGTCAGGAACACTTGCTCCGAAAGGTGTTTGCTCCTCTGTTAGCTGGCCTCAAGGGACCCAGATGTTTCATGCTGTGGTGGGGGCAGGGTAGGGAGTGCCCCCTGTCGTTCACCAGCCCAGCCTCTTTGGTGGAGCTCATCCCATCCTTATTATGTGGTCAGACACGCTACCTCCAGGGATGTGTCACAAGACGATAGTTCCCTGCAACGGCAAGAAGTCCGTTCAACCACAGTTGTTGTTAGGTGCCGTGGAGTCGTATCCGACTCATAGCGACGCTCATAGGGTTTCCAGTGGCTGATTGTTTCAAGATTGCCACATCCTGCTCCTAGTTTTGCGGTGCTGGGAATTGAGCTCGGGACCTCAGAGACTGCAGAGCGTCACTCTACCAACTGAGCTAAATACCAACCCTTTCAGCCACAGTAGCCGCTCTGAATGGGGTTCTTTGGTATTTCTTTAAACCATGGCTTGTTGCATTAAGTTAGTCGATACAGATCTAAATGGAAGATTGTGATAGTCAGCCTGTCATTACTGTAACAAATGCCTGAGCAGTCAACTCGTAAAGAAAGAAGGTTGATCTTGGCTCATGGTTTTAGAGGTTCCAGCCCATCACCCAGGCAGACCTATTGCTCTTAGGTCTCTGTGGGGAGCTGATGGCAGTGGTGGACAGGCGTGGGGGAGCAGACACTCATCCCATTCCAGGAAGGGACAGAAAGAAAGTGGAAGGGGCTGGAGTCCCACCACCCCTCCACAGGGATGACCTAAAGACCTCTTAAGGGTTCCACCACCTCCCAAGAGTGCCATCGGTGAGCACCAAGGCCTCGGGGGACATTCCAGATCCCAACCAAAGCAGCGATGGTACCTGTCGCACCGTGTGGCTGAGAAGAGTTCATATAGAACTCTGAACAGTGTTGGACACACACCAGTTTCCAATAAATGCCAGTTGATGAGTGTCTACTGCATGCCGGGCTCGTGCTAGGTGCTGGAGCGTCAAAGGAGCGAGACCCCCTCCTTGAGGAAGTCACGGAGATGAGATGGAAGTGAGAGTAATTGGAGCGCAGAGAGAAGTCAGGCAACGAGGGAGGAGACCAGAGTCACGGGTACTGTGGGGGCCACTGAGGCTCCGAGGAGGAGAGAAGGATGGAAGGCAAGGCGGACGCCCCTGGCCTCCCCTGCACCCCACAGCACTCCCTCCCTTCTCCAGATAGAACTGATTCCGTCTCCCTCCGATGGTCCAGGCAGCACCCCAGGGTAGGAGGCCGGGTGCGGGTGGGGTCCCTGCCTGTCATCCCAGCTCTTGAAGGGCATGGCTTGTGCTGCTTATAGCCCAGTTCCCCGACACCTGTGCCCGCCATTTTTTCCCATTTCTGTGTTGTTTGAGGTAAGGAAAGTAAATTTAGTCATCAGCCCCTCCGCCGTGGCTGGGGTGAAATCCCACCTCCTGACTTTCACCAGGAAATTGTTATCGTCGTTATATCTGGCAACTTTATTCCACATGCATTCTGCCTTGTCGCTATAATCTCACCCTTTTCTCTTTTTTAAACAATAATTCTACATCTAAAAGGAGTCTGCATTCTCCATGTGTCTTCTTACAGTGCACTCCTCACCCTTGAGATCTTCGTGTGAATATTCGTTCCCTAAAAGGTAAGATTTTATGACAAGCAGTTTGTTTGTTTTTGTTTGTTTGTTTATTTTCTAAGAAGTCATGGGCCTTGCATTCCTTGAACAATTTCCTGTTTGAGAATGTAGCCGGGCATGGTGGCACACACTTATAATCTCAGCCTTAGGAGGTGGAGGCAGGAGGATCCCAAGTTCAAGGCCAGAGGCAGCCTGTATAATTTAGCAAGATGCTGATTCAAGGAAAAAAAATTAATAAGGGGCTGGGAGTGCAGGTCAGTGGTAGAGCACTTGCAAAGTATTCATAGGGTCCTAGGGTCAGCCCCTAAGTACCACAGAGGGGGGGGGGGGAGAGGGAGGGAATGTGCCTTTGCTTATATACTGAAATGTTATCTTCTGAGCTTATCATTTTCTCTGTTGCCTCATCTCTATTGTTGTTGTTAGGTGCTGTCAAGTCGGGTCTGACTCATAGCGACCCTGTGTACAACAGAACGAAACACTCTCCCACACTGCCATGCCCAGTACTATGTCAGTGCTTCTCTGCTACTCAGAGGGTTTTCAATAGCTGATTGTTTCACAAGTGGGGTGCTGGTCCTTCTCCCAAGCCTGCAGCACGTGGTAGTCCCAGGCAGTCTCCCATCCAAGAATTAACCAGGCCAGCCCTGCTTAGTTTCCGAGATCAGACAGGATCGGATGCCAGGGTGCTATGGCTGCAGACATTATCTTTATTAGTGTCCTGTTAATTATCTTCCTAGTGATATAATTTTTTTAAAATGCTTAGAATTTTGTTTCTTCTCTATGATGTGTGGGCAACTACAACACAAAAGGCAGGACCTTCATATTACAGGTCATGGTGAGATGGAGACTTGCGAGCTCCTCCCCCAGCTTCCGAGCTAGACTATGGTCCTCTCCTCAAGCTCCCTAGCCTTCCTGCCTGGGCCCCTCGCCCATCCCAGGCCTCCCAGAGAGCCACAACCCTAAGTTCCCTGTATGGTCAGAATTTGTTTTTCCTAAATAACATATTGTTCAGTTTTGCCTGCTTGGTGATCACAATAAACGCAGCACGTCTCTGAGACCTAGGCGTGCGGATGTGCATAGCTGTCACCCACGTACGGCCACCAAAGTCAGGGTCCCAGTCTTCTGAACAGCCCACTGTGCCTCTCCCTCTCTCCGGCCTCCTGATAGCTCAGGGGTTGGTTTTTCCCTCTCACGAGCAGCATTGTCTTAAACATTTGTGTGCTTGGCGCCTGGTATATGTTATTGCAATATTTGGTGTGTACCCTAGGGTGGAATCGGCGGAGTCGCAGGTGTGCGCCTATTCCGCCGGACGAGCCAACACCCCGTATTCTTCTGGAGTGGTTAAGCTAATGTAGCGCCCCTCCTATGGCTGGCTTGCTCAGGTTCCACCTGGCCCTGAATGTGGCTGGGAAGATGCTGGCTCCTGCCTGGCTTTTGCTCACTGGTGGGATTTGCTTTTTCTGTTAAGATGCTTGAAGAAGCCTGCCCTGGCGGCTCAGGCCTATAATTCTAGCACTCGAGAGGCTGATGCAGGAGGAGCAACGTGAGTCAGCCTGGTCCACACAGCATAGCTCCACAGCAAGACCATCCCAGGAACAAACAAACAAACAAACAAACAACAACAACCTTGAGGAATGTCTTTTTCACTAGAGTTCTCTATCTCAGAATATCGTCTAGTACCTAACATTCTGTATCGCGACGTCTTGGGCTATCCGTGATTCTGGTTATGTATGTGGTCAGCCCCTCATTTCATGGAATTCCACTGAATTATGCTTTTTGAAGCCATCTTTTCTTCTACAAGCTGGACTGCCTACAGTTGTTGTTGTTGTTAGGTGCCGTCAAGGCAGTATCCAACTCATAGCGACCCTCATAGGGTTTTCAATGGCAGATTGTTTCGGGATTGCCCTGGGAGTGGATTGCCAGGTCCTTCTCCCACTTTTGCGGTGCTGGGAATTGAACTTGGGACCTCAGAGACTGCAGTGCAGCGCTCTACCGACTGAGCTAAATCCCAGCCTGTCTACAGTAGGGGCACCAATTATCCACATATTAGTCTTGTTTTTCTCTCTTCCCTGTCTTTCTCATCTATGTTTACTGTGATTACCTTAAGCTTTCCTTCTGTCGTAGTTCAGATTTCCACAGTAGCCACATCTTATTTCTAACCCATGTTTCTAACTCATGTTTTAATTCTATGGCGATGCTGCCTGCATCAGATCTGAAATCTGCCTTTCTGTTCGCACCTCGTCCCGCTGGGTGGACCACGTTCCGGTTCAGCTGGGTGCCATGGAGAGTGTGGGGGTATCACTTCTTCCATTGCCCAAGCTACCATCTCATCTCTTTTGGGGTTCCCGATCAGGTATCTGTGGGGTGCAGCGTGACTGAGGGGTTGCTGAGCTTTTCCTTCGCATTTTGCCCGTTTGGGGAACTTGGTCCCCCCTCTGAGTTGATCCGGTACAGTGTGGGTGGCTTTGGGATCCTCTTCCTCTTGTGCCTGTTCTCCACTCTTGGTTTCTTGGGGATGAGGAGGGGCGAGGTTACCTGAGGGCACAGTGAAGGGTCGGCCCCACAGACGGCTGCTCTGTCTGTGACCTTGGAGCTGGGTCAGGATTCCCCCCTCCTGGCAGGGAAGCACATGCCGCCGTCCCCATGGCTGTCCCCGAGGGGAGGCAGAACCTTCACATTGTTGCCCAAATTTAGCTGGTTGCCCTGGTATCTTCACTTGGGTCAGAGTCAGCCTGGCTGTTCACTGCCCCCGCATTACCCGGTGTTCCACAATAGCCCAATAGCCGAGTCTCCCGCTTTTCAGTCCGGGCAGGATTTGCAAGAGTAAACCTGGGGGCTGAGCCCCTCTCAGCTGTGGGGGGATTTGCAAGGATTCTCAGGACTTTGTCGATTTTCCTCTGCTGCTTCCAGACAGTGCAGGCCCAGGCCAGGCAGGGAGCCAGGCCCCGCTGCGCCTCTCCACTCCTCCAGAATCTTGTTTATTTTCTTGGTTACCATCTTCGGAAGTTTATTGCCTCTTAATTTGATTGCTGCTGGTGAATTTCTTCTTCTTATTTAGACTTCTTTATTTATGATTTTTTTGGGGGTGTGGGGAGACTGTAGTTGAGGTATTGGCAGAAAAAACTGAGAAAGTTTCACTCTAGTACCTTGTTATTGTTGTTAGGTGCCGTTGAGTTGGTATCTGACTCATAGCAACCCTGCGTACAGCAGGTGAAACACTATTGTCAATGCTTCTCTGCTGTCCATAGGGTTTTCAATGGTGGATTCATTTTTGGGAGTGGGTTGCCAGATCTGTCTCCCAAGTGTACAGCACCTGGTGTTCCTGGGCGGTCTCCCATCCAAGTATTAACCAGGCCCTGCTTAGCTTCTGAGATCTGATGGGATCGGATGGCACAGGGCTACGGCTGTAGGCATCCAGCATGTTAGAAGAGGCCCTTCATTTATTTCTTCTAGAATGTAGGGATTGTGTTGGTTTCTCCCCATGTCCCCAGATCCTAAAATAGTACTTGGCATATTGTAGGTGTTCAATAAATATTTATAGCATGGATGGATGGATGGGCAAAAAATTTAATTAGGAGGTTTTCATCATGGTTCATAGGGGGCAGAAATGGCCCGGAAGGGGTGGAGTGGGAGCGGAAGTGAGAGAGAGCAGTGACAGGTGGGAGGAGGGACAGTGACTAAGGAGTAAACTGAGGACTCCAGGGTTTCCAGTTTGGTGGACGGAGTTATCGGCAGGTCCTGAATGGGGAGAGGGAACAGGACAAGGGAAGAATCTGGTTTAATCTGCACTGGCTGGCTTGGGCATCACAGGGCTGCCTGGGACACGGGCCTGGGGTTCAGGAGAAGACTGGAGCTGGGCAGAGTCTGGGGAGTCATCACAGAGGGGGAGCTGAGGCAATGGAGAAAGAAGAGAAGAGGGCAGAGGAGCGAGACATTTACCCGCATCTGAAGTCGGCGAGAGATCAGGGGCAAAGGATCGCGTTCATTAAGCTCCAGCTTCCTGAAAATGCCCTAGAAATTGAAAAAAATAAGAAAGCTACGCAGCGGCAAGTCCCCCCGTGCCCATGGTGTCCCATCACCTTTACTCCCAATCCGTTCCACCGTGATGGCTTCCACCAAGTGTTTGCAAGGTGCAAAAAGAAAACGCAGGCTTATATGCACCGATCTTGGAGAAACCACCCCAGCTGCCTTTGGCCATGGGAGTGGTTTGCTTCGCCGCACTCACTCCAGCACACAGTGTGGCTCACTTGAGGCTCTGAAAATGGCGGGACCGAGGAATTTTAATGCCCAACCGGTGGGGCAAAGAGGGGCGGGGTAGACAAGCACCGGCAGGATGTGCTGAGTGGCAGACAAGCAGCCTAGGGAAGAGCCAGGCGAGGTTTACCATTTGCCGGGACTCGGGGTCTGGAAACAGTGACGTCAGCAGAGATCGTGACCTGGAGACTGAGTCAGCTCTCTCTGGGCTGCGACGGAGACCCAGGGCTGGGGAATCATCCCATGACCTCCTCTCTCCCCTGCCCTCAACCTACGATCCAACAGCCTTGGACTTGCTTTAGGGCTGGAGTGATGATTTCACTCTGAATCTCCGAGTTCAGTCTCAGGATCCTGGGCTGTCACCACAGGAATTGAGCGACGGGGAATTTCGGCTGACGTGGATCTGCCTTGGACCCGAGCACTCTAGTTACCGGATTGCCACGTGCAGGTCTGAGCCAGAAGGGGCCGTCCCCATCAGGCAGGAGTTTGTGCTTTATGAATTTTTGTCCTCCCCCATCCAACTAGCAGACTCTTCACAGTGAGGTTTATTGCCAGTTGTCGCAACCATAAAACTATAACCATTGATAACACGAAAGGCTAGTGATTGCTAAATTAATACTAATTTTTACTGTCGCTAACAAGTGTTTAAATTATATGCTCACAGTGCACCAGAAACTACACTACATCAGTCGTGTGCATTATCTCATGTCCTCCTGCTAATGACCCCTGAGTACGTATTATCATTTCCTTTCTATCTCTGGGTGACATGACCACTCACTGCTTCATTCAGGCTGTGGTTGGAGATGCGATGCTCAGGCATGGATTCTGCTCCTCTCCACCCAGACCTGTCTACAAGGCCAGTGACCTCCTCTGCCAGTGGCTGTGACCATGGCTACTAATGTCCCACAGCTGTCTCTCTTCAGAGGGTGCCCCTGGCCAATGGCAGCTGCATCCCGGGGAGGTTACTCTCCTTCCTCCCTGGCATCCCTTAGCCAGTGACCAATGGACACTCAGCGGCCCAGGAGAACGGCTCCCTGCCCGCGTCAAGGTGGGACCAGGGTGATTCATGCTCTAGAGCTGCCTGGGGGACCGGCTGAAGCCACCTGTCTCCAGCTAAGACTGCAGCCTTCCCTCCTGCCTTCCTTTGTCCCATCTTCCCTCCCTCACGCCCTTTCTCAGGAGAGAACCTTGTTCATCACTGATGCGCTTAGGCTCTGCTTCTGGGGAACCGTGCCCACAGCAGTGGGATGAATACAGGTGGACCTGAGTTCCAATACATCTCTGTGGCTGTGTGTCTTGCGCAAATCGTCAACCTCTCTGAGTCCTATTGTCTCCATCAATTTATTAAAAATTGAAATGATATTACCCATTAACTTGTTCATTCCTTCTTTTAATTACCATTAGTCTCTACACGCAGGGCCTGCAGCTGTAGCCCTGTGGCATCAGATCCTGTCAGATCTTGGAAGCTAAGCAGGGTCAGGCCTGGTTAGTACCTGGATGGGAGACTGCCTGGGAACACCAGAAGCTGTAGGCTTGGGAGAAGGACCTGGCAACCCCCTCCCAAAAATCAACCTGCCATTGAAAACCCTATGAAGAGCAGAGAAGCACCGACAGTAGTGTTTCCCCTGTTGTACAGAGGGTCGCTATGAGTCGGATACCGACTTGACGGCACCTAACAACAACAACTACACACAGGATATGTTGTTGTTGTTGTTGTTGTTGTTGTTGTTGTTGTTGTTAGGTGTCTGACTCATAGCATTGTGACCCTATATATAACAGGTGAAACACTATCTAGTGCTTCTCTGCTATTCATAGGGTTTTCAATGGCTGATTGTTTTTTGGGAGTGGGTTGCCTGTCTGTCTCCCTAGCCTGCAGCACCTGGTGTTCCCAGGTGATCTCCTATCCAAGGACTAACCAGGCCCACCCCTGCTTAGTTTCAGAGATTTGGAGATGGGAAGCCACAGTGCTGTGGCTGCAGGCTACATGCGGGATATAGAGACTACAAAAGCAATGAAGATTGCCAACCCCATCAGAAGGTGGTGAAACTAGGTTTAGTGGGTCAGAGCACCATTTGGGAAAAAAATGAAAAGGTAAGGGTAAGTTCCATGATGGGTTGATTGACTGATGATCTCAGAGCTGGGGATGGAACCTAGGGCCTCACACAGGCTAGGCAAGTGCTCTACCTCTGAGCCACACCCTCAGGCCCTATGTGAATTTGTAATTCTAGTTATCAATGAAAGCTCCATTTGAATTGATAATTCTATGTAGGGAGCCTGTCTCACAGCCACACGTGGCCATAGACCTGAGGCTATGCTGAGGAATGATGCACCATGTGTTTCAGACTGCTGGCCAAATAGAGGTGGTTGGAAGGCCACTGGCTCTGCAAGTGCCAGGCAGTGGTGGAGGGAGATTTTGTTTGAAATCTATTTTGGTTTCGTAGTGACTTAAGACTTCTCGTAATACCTAGTTTATATACAATTCTATGTTTGTACACATTTCAGCAACTTTATAATAAAAACGAGTTTGTCAGCGCCCGGATGCCCTTGGGAATACTTTTCCTTTAAAGGCGGGATAGTGGATCCACAGACCTTGTGTTCTAGTTGTAAAACGACTCAGATTCAAAAGGAAATCACAGAGAAGGGAAGGGCTTTGTCTGAAGTTGTGCAGACGCTGAAGGTACAGCTGAGGCAGGGTCTGAAGCCAGACACACCTGACTCCAAAGTCTGTGATCTTTCACCCAACACCAAGGGCACTGTGTCTTACAGCCGCTTGTCCTGCCTTGAATAATTCAGCATACAATCTGGATTTAACTGTTTCCTATACAAATAAGCAGATGGAAGGAAGGATGGGGGGGTGGATGTGTTTGGTGAGTGGATGGGCGAATAGATGGGTGGGTAGGCAGGGGAGTGGGTAGGGGGCGGGGGAGTGGACAGGTGAATGGATGCATTGGTGGGTGGGTGGGTGAATAGGGAGGTGTATGTGCGGATAAGATGGAATGGTCTGGGTACCTTGAGAGCCATTTTATCCTCTACCACACTGAATTCTTTTAAAGCTCGCATCTCTTGTCTGTGACTTCTCTGAGGACACCCACAATCCCACCTCCAAGAGGCTTCAGACTGCCTGCACACCCAGGAAGGCTTAGAGTCTCCACTAGGGAAGGCTGAGGATGTCTGGCTGGGATAAGACCGGGATGGGGCCCAGCTTCCCAGGGTCTGGGAAGCAATGTTTCTGTGCTCCATGCGTGCGTTCCCAGGTCCTCAGTAGGCCCCTGACATTGTTGCTGGCACCTCATAGAGACAGTTCCCATGACTAAACTCCAAGAATTGTCTCCTGGGATCTGGCAGCCCCTCTTTTGGCCACTAGGGAACCAAACCAGGGACAAAGATAGGGCAGTTGTCTTTGTGTTAAGAACTGTCCAGAGCCTGAATTAACACCTGAATAAACCCTTTTTACTCAGCCCTGTTGAGGACTGGAGGGGATTAGGTTCAATCTTCTCAAGGCACGTTTAAAAAAAAAACTCGGGACTCCACAGTATCTGGTTCCCAGGAATTCCTGGCTTCAGGTTTGCTCCAAGCCTCCTCCAGACTGAGCAGCAGGTTGCTCTGCTCACTTAAACAGCCCCGTTACATAAACAAGCGAGAGATTTGTTTGCTGCAAGCAAAGTCAAAATTTCCATCTGAATCTTAGCTCCTTGGGACATGAGGACCGACTCAAGCTTGGGATTGTCAGAGCGCCCAAGCCTTGCAGCTGTGTCTTCCCTGTTTCCACTGCAGCTGCAGTGTAAGGTTTAGGGAATTATGCAAGCCACGCCTGCAGTGCCACAGCTTAGGTGGGTAGGACCCCTGCCCAGTCGTGTGGGCTAATGCTCCTTCCGCATTCCCTGCTGAGGGCCGGGGAGAGATCTCTTGCAGATGACCCAGGAGATGAAGCAGGGATTCCGGACATCGCCCAGGCCGTCAAAACGGACCACGCTTTTCCTTAAAATGACTCTGTGAATGAATTAAGTGTAAGAATTTGCCAATGTCATGGTTGCCGTTTTTAGATACATTTATAGATAAATGTGTGACATAAAGGCATGTGTACCTGCACGGCAAGGACACTGTGAAACCTTCAGCAGCGCAGGGCCCAGCCAGCCTTCCAAAACAGGGCTGTGACGTGCTCCACATGTACAGCTTTGCAAGAGATGCCCACCAAGTACCCTCCTTGAATTTGCATTTTTGTGTGCAAGATCACAAGCTGTTTGTGCAGGATTTTAGCCCATTTAAATGCTGAGAAAGGCCCTCACCAAGCCCCTTTGTTTGGAATGCACACTCGATACCTTATTAAAAGCATTTTTCAAAAGTAGTTTCACAAAGCTCAACATCAGCAAGCCTTGGCAGAGGGATGGAAAATGAATCGTGTTATCTTTAACCCGCAGAAGTTAAAAGCCTTTTTTTTTTTTTTTTTGCTGTTGTTGTTGTTAGCTAACAATGGAAACTTTTTTTTAAAAAAGTGTTTCCCTCCCTAGGTCTTGCCAACCAATAGAAAAAAAAAAAAAGAAAAGAAAAACTTGTTCCGCTGAGTTCAACCCCAGACAAGCTCACAACTTCCTTCCTGCTTCCCCCCCCAGCCCCCGCCTTTCTGCCTCCTCCTCCCCAAGTTTTTTTTTTTTTTTTTTTAATCTTACATTGAACAAACACCGCAGTGGCCAGCGGCCGGGGCAGACGTTGACAGGGTAGTATCCGGGAGTATCTCGGTGGCGGAGCAGGCGTGCAGGGCCGGCCTGGGCTGGACCGGCCGCGATCGCCGGCCTGCGCAGGATCCTCCTCCTCCCGGGCTGCTCTTTTGTCTCCGGTAGATTGTTGACGGCGCCGAGCGGGGCATTTTTGCCCCCAAGCCACCTTGGCTCCCGCGAGTTCGGCGTCCCCGGGCGTGCAGCGGGCACCGGCCGGCCCGGAGGAGTCGCAGGTACGCCTGGCGCCCCTGCCCGGCTCCCGCTGCCCGGCCGCCCTGCTCCCCGCTCGGCATCCCGGGCTCCGAAGGGGGCGCAGGGCTGGGCTGGGGACACGGAAGAGGGGGTTCAGACGCGGGGGCCCGCTGGGGTGGCGCCGGAGCGGCCCGGGGAGACGAGGAGTCGGCGGCTCTCCAGCCGGCCTTCCGGGATCGGGCCGCCAGGAGGCTTGGCTGGCGCCGGGCGCTGCTGCCCGGGATGCTGAGGCCCTGCGCTGGGCCGGGGTTAGGGCGCCGGGCCCGGGGAGGTCGCAGACCCCGGGCTGGCGACCCTGGGGCGCAGGTCCCGGGACCCACTGGGCAGCCGCGTACTGGGCAGTGGGGCGCGCGTGCGCACCCCAGCGGGGGGCAGCAGCGGGGTGGCGGGTGAGCTTGGACTCGGCTTCCCGAGCGCCCCACATTCACAAAGCACGCGTGAGCGGGGACAGGCGCCGAGGCCGGCGCCAAGAAGTCCTCCGGCCGGGCCCTGCCACCCTCGCCGGCCTTGGCAGGCCCGGGCCCGGGTCGGGGAGGCCATTGGTGGGCAGCTGGGGAGCCGGTCCCGCTCGGGTTCCCGCGAGGGCGGAGCAGGGCCGCCTGCACCCGGCGGCCGCGCCCCGCGCCCTGCACGTGGAGGCCGAGGACCTCACTCCATCCTCCCGCGTGGCTGTGGCGCGGACCTGAGAATGTAGGGCTGGGGAGGGGGGTCGGGGCGGGCGGGGCCCCCTGGGACACGCACCCCACGTCAGGCCGTGCGCCCCGCGCCCCCCGGCCCTGACTCTGCCCCTTGTGTCTCCGCAGCGGCGCGGCTGTTTATGGAGCTCCGGGCGGGGGCTGAGCCCGTGATCGCGCCCCGCGCCCCGCGCCTCGGCCATGCCGCCCCGAGCGCGCGCCGAGCCGCGGCCGCCGGGCCCGCGGGCCTGAGCCGGGAGCCGCGAGAGAAGGCGGCGCGGGCGGACCAGGCGCGCGTGCCGCGGCGGCCGGCGGCCCCAGGACTATGGCCGTGTACTGCTGCGCGCTCAACAGCCTGGTGATCATGGACAGCGCCGGCGAGGCCCGCAGCGGCAGCGAGACGCCCCCGCCCGCGGGGAGGCCTGCGCTGAGCCCGGGCAGCGTCTTCAGCCCGGGGGGCGGCGCCTCCTTCCTCTTCCCTCCGGCCGGGGCGCCACCGCCGGAGGAGCCCCGGAGCCCCGGGGGCTGGCGCGGCCGGCGCAGGCTGGGCAGCAGCAGCGGCGGGAGCGGCGGGAGCAGCAGCAGCAGCGGCGGCGTGGGCAGCCCGAGCTGGGCGGGCCGCCTGCGAGGGGACGCGCCGCCCGCAGGGCCCCTGTCCCCTCCCGGGCCCGAGGACGCGCAGAGGAAGCTGCGGATTCTACAGCGCGAACTGCAGAACGTGCAGGTGAACCAGAAGGTGGGCCTGTTCGAGGCGCACATCCAGGCGCAGAGCTCGGCGCCGCCCGCGCCCCGCAGCCCCCGGCCGGGCAGGGCCCGCTCGCCCTCCCCGTGCCCCCTGCGCAGTAGCAGCCAGCCGCCCGGCAGGGTCCTGGCGCAGGGCGCCGCGAGCGAGGAGCGCAGGACCAAGTCGTGGGGGGAGCAATGTCCCGAGACCCTGGCCTCCAACTCCGGGAGGAAAGGGGGGCCCAGCCTGCGACTCTCCAAGGACAAGGATGGGGTGGCGCCTCTGCCTGGCCGGGCTGCCCCTACAGAACCAGGGGCCACTTTGGTGAGGATGGAGAGAGGGGCCCCGTGTGCGTCACGCACAGCTGTGGAAATGGACAGGAAGCTCCATCCTCTTTCAGGAGCTCGGAGCGGCCAGGTTCCCTCATCGGAGCTGCTTGGAGGGAGCTTGGTAATGGCCACGAAAGTGGCAGCGACGGCCACGTCCACTGGGCCACACCGGCCACACAGTTCTGCCTCCGTTGAGCTGGCCTGGGGTCCCCAGGACAAGTGGCAGGGCCGGCTTCTGGGCCAAGAGACAAGCCCAGCCCCAGAACTGGGCGGGCCCCACGGTGTGGAGCCCTCGGAGAAGGTGGAGAAGGGAAGCCTGCTTGGCCAAGGGCCAGAGGAGGTGACCCGGAATGTGCCAAGCCCAGAGCCATCTGAAGCCCCGAACTGCACCAGGTCGCCTGTCACTCCGGGCTCCGCAGGTGCTGAGGCGGCCACAAGCGGAGTCGTGGGGGCCAGCCAGTCCCTGCAGCAGGCGGACAGAGTTGGGCAAAGGTCTCCACCGCGGGGCTTGCTTGGGGGCAGCCGCCGAGCACAGCCAGGGACGCTGGAGGTGGAGGCTGGAGTTCGCTCTGACAGGATGCTGGAGCCTCTGCCCTGCTGGGAAGGAGCAAAAGATGGGAAAGAACCTCAGTGCCTTCCAGGGGACAGCGTGGAGGTGCCGCCAGGGAGCCCCGGGGCTTGGCTGGGCCCCGGGGAGGCCGCTGGCCTGGCCTGGACGTGTGGCACCCCGCTGCAGTCGGAGGGGACTTGGGAAAGCCAGCCGGCGGCCGGGGATGCTCACCCCAGCCAGGACCAGCCGCCCTCAGCCCAGAAGGACACCGGGTCGCTGAGAGGGGCCTGCAGCCCCAGCCCCAGCCCCAGCCCTGCCATTCCTGCGGTCATCATTACAGACATGGGGGCCCAGGAGGACGGGGGCTCCGAGGAGCCGCAGGGGAGCCCCCAGGGCATCCTGCCGCTGAGGAAGCTGTCCTCCTCCTCCGCCTCCTCCACCGGCTTCTCCTCCTACGAGGACTCAGAGGAGGACGTGTCCAGCGACCCCGAGCGCAGCCCGGACCCCAATGCCGCCTTCCTGCATACTGTGGACCAGCAGAAGCCCAGAGTGGTGAGTCTTGCCTGCGATTTTTCTAGACTCTGTGCTGCTTCCCTTAGACGGTGGATGCCCAGGTATACCCTGGCTCTCCTCCTTTCTACTGAGTGCCGGGACTCCGAGCAGGGCGTCGGGCAGACACTAGCATTTGTCTTTAGGTGTGTTTGCTGTGTGGTGCAAGGCCACTGACCATGCATGGTGTAGCTTGGACAGTGAATCCCAGTCACTCCCACTTCCCTTTCCATGTACATCTTCGAAACCAAGTTTCTAAGGTATTCCCCACAGCTGACCACTCTTCTGGGGAGCATAATATTCATGAATGTCACCAGAAACTTCCGGATTAATACCCAGGGATGGTGAACAGAGTTGCTGCCTGTAGCAAGGACAACACTTAGTACTGTGGTTCGTTCAGGCTGCCGAGGATGTCCTCAAATTAACTCAGACTCTGCTCATAGGCCAGGAAAATGAGTGATCCTATGACAGCCCCTAAAGCCTGCAGGTGTGGTTGTAGCTGGGTTGTTGGATGAGCAACCGCTAAGACAGGATCTGGTATAATTACTGTGGTCAGCATAACTCACGCGGTGTGATGTGTGAATTAAAAGGAAAACCCTCCTTTGAGCTAAGCAGACGGTTTCTTTGGTAACAGAATGTTCTATTGATTTAGTCGCCTGAGATAGACACCTGTATGGTCTATCCTAGGGGTGAGGGGTTAGCTCAGTTGGAGGGTGCTGCTCTGCACTCTCTGAGGACCCAGGTTCCATCCCCAGCACTGCAAAAGCGTGGCAATCCTCTCCGGAAGCAACCAGCCAGTGAGGCTGCTGTGATGTGGACCCAGCTTGACAGCACCTAACAACAACAATGGTCTGTCCTAGGAGGTGTGGGCTGGGACAGGTGCCTGTTCACATGGACCTATTTGTTTTCTGGCCGTGGTGGTAGGCAGGAGTTTATTCCCACTGCGTGGTTAATCTCCCTTGTAGGCGGTTCCACTCTCTGGGGATCAGGGCCTCTTTCAGAGAGGTGAGCATTGAAGCTGCACTTCTAAGACAGCCTAGCCTTTGTCTGAGCCTCTCCGGAGAACACGGGGAATTTCCTCGCTCACCATGCAGCAGGCAGCAGCCTACCCTGGGGGAGAGGCTGCATGTCGTGGTGGTGGGAGGCTTCTGACTCTGTCCCCAGTGCCAGGGGCTGTCAGTTGTGCCTCTAACTCTCTCCACTGCCTCTGGGGCCTTTACCTTTCCGCTCAGCATCCTTTACTAAGGGATTTTTGGACTCCAAAGCATATTTTTCTCTCTGACCCCTAGAAATCACAGCCTGAGTTTTTGAAGCTAGCAATTTTTTTTTTTTTAATCCCTGAAGCTCTGCTTTCTGCCGGTGCTCTGGAAGCAAATGTGTATGCAAAATCTGGTCCTAATCAGTCTGGCATTTTGTGGCCAGGACAGGGCCCCAGGCGTGTCACACCTGCTGTCAGGCATGGGCACGCTGGCTGTCTTTGGAGGGCTGTGGTCCAGCTGGAGAGGGTAGTGGCAACGGGCAGGTGGTGGTCATGGGCAAGTGGAAATCGCCTCTCTGTGAAGGTGTGGCCCAGATTTCCCTGCTTTCCTGCCCAGCAGTTAGGGGCCTAGGGACTAGAAGGTGGTCCTCCACCTGCTCCTCCTACTTGCTTTTGAAACTCTGCAGCATGGCTGGCACACCCAAAGCGAGCTGGTTCTCTAAGTTTCCATTCGCCCTTTCTTGTGGTGGATTAGCAGCTCTTCTTGGCTGGTTATCAAAACAGCTCATATGTCCCCACGTTTGAAAAGAGGTCTTGTTTGGAAGTGAGCTAAAGAGGAGATAAATAATAACAGGCTATATATACATTCCCTTAGCCAGAGGGCTGCCACGTGGGAAAGGAGAGCGGTAAGTGACACTTTCAAGTTAGGTCAGAGGTCCAGGGGGAGGAGAGAGGCCAGCCTGTTGTCCCACCTACCTTCTGCCTTTCAAGAGGTTTTTAGACACCCCCAGGGTAGAGCCAGGGAAAAATTCCCTTCCGGCTTTGCTCTCTGAATCATGTGAGGTTGATGGGGAGAGAGGGAGAGAGGGAAAGAGGGAGAGAGGGAAAGAGGGAGAGAGGGAACGAGAGAGAGAGAGAGGCTCTGTGTGTGTGTGTGTGTGTGTGTGTGTGTGTGTGTGTGTGTTGGGAGAGGGTGAGGGTGGGTAACCAACTGGAAATTAGGGGATCCTGGGGACTTCTGGGCTCGGGGCGAGTGCTTCCGCTGCAAGCAAGGCTTTCTTCTTGCACAGCCTGTGATGCTGAGCCCCACTGGGGACACTGAAGCCCTTGCTCATTAGGTCCAACGTCACTTACCGCCCAGACATTGCGATGGACCGGGCTTCCTGGCTGGGCTCTGGCTTGCTGGACAGAAACCCGAGCCTGCCTATTGGAGCTGCTCCCCACCTGTGCCTGTCTAGACACGGCTCCCTCTGTCTACGCCGCCACTGTCCTACCTTCCGGCCAGACACACGTGCGCTCGCGTGCTCGTGCATGCTCCCATCCACCCTCCCCGCGCTCACACCGCGGCCACACCCGCCCGCCCTTGCGCACACTCACACCCGTGCAGACACACGCGTGCCGCAGGAATAAAGTGCTGTGTTCTGGGTTGCAGCCCTACCACCAACCTGCAGCCTTCAGACCCATGCCAGATCCAGAGGATTTTTTTACACTGCCCACGCCATCCCCAGAGACCCCTAGGGCCCGACCTTTGCTCCTGCTGAGGAATGGGCGTGTGACAGGTGTGCACAGGGAGGGCATGACAGCGATGCGTAGCTGCTTCTGAAGGACCGCACGCTTGGCACGTGTTTGGAAGTAATCGCATTACACAGCCGTCTGCAGAGGCTCCAGTTTAGGGAATTCACACTTACAGTTCAAGAGATGGGCAGGACCGAATCCTGGCTGCGGGGAGAGCGTTCTTACTCTTCTTTCAGAGAAGGAAAACTAACCACCGGTCTGTACTGTCCCATATCATCCCCATACCATTCGTTATGAGTATCTGGGGCACTGAGACTCCAGGTGACAAGCGCAATATTGGAGTATGGATGCATCTCACTTTAAAAGTAGATTTTGTTGCTTTTTTCCAAATTTGTACTGTCAACTATGTGTACAAACAAAACAAACCAGTGGCCTAGTTACCTGGCTGTTATATGAGGAAGTATAGTACTACAAAGCCTCTGTCCTCTTTTTTCTTTTTGTTTTTTTGAGGCAGGGTATTACTCTGTAGGTGAAGCTAGCCTTGAACTTGTGATCCTCCTGACTTAGCTTCCTGAGCGCAGAGATTCCAGGCATGTACCACACCCAGAGTGCTTACTGCTTTTTAGGGGCTGCTGGAATTTTGTTTCCTTGGATTTTTTTTTTTCTTGGCATTGAATGATTCTATTGTTTTGTTTCTTTTTAGTGAAAAATTAACTTGTGCACTTGGTTAAAAAAAATTCAAGCTGTTTAAAATGGTTGTATATGGTTTGGAACAGTGTATAAAGGTTTTATTTGGGGACAGAGCAAACTGAATTTAAGGGGTATTTTAAAAGAGCCTTCTAGAAGGGAGCACCATTGAGTGGCTCGTTCTTTCTGGATGGGAAGGTTGAAGCCCAGGTCTGTGGCTCCAGTTCAAGTGGCACATGCTGCTTTCTGAAGGGGGTCAGCCGGCTTTATCTCAGGGGCGTGCAGAGCAGTCTCTGGCAAGCCTTGGTGGCTTCCAGGTCCTTGAGGACCCAGATCAGCTACGTGGGTTTCTGGCGTCCTCTGATCTGCGTGGGGATGAGGAAACCAAGCCCTGGAAGGCAGCGGGACCCTAGGGCACATGGAGGGGCTCTGCCTCAGTTTCCTCCTTCCGCAATGTGTGCATTGCAGGAGAGTGATCTCCTGAGTCCGTCTGGGTCCCCCTCTCTGCGACGGTTTAATTCTAGACATTCAGTTCACAGTGTGTTGTTACAGTTGTTAAGTGCCGTCAAGTCACGTACGGCACTTAAGAGGGTTTTCAGTGGCTGGTTGTTTTCAGGATGGCTTTGGGAGTGGGCTGCCACATCCTCCCGTTTTTGAGGAGCTGGGGATCAAACCTCCGAGACTGCAGAGCGGCACTCTACCAACTAGAGCTAAAGCCCAGCCCAGTTCAAAGGCTGGTGGGTGGGCAAGATGCATCAGGGTGTCTGCAGGTGTGACAAGATCTCTTTGGTGTGGGCCTTGGCACCAAGGACAAAACCGAGCACCTTTAATTTTGTGCTTTTACTTGAGACTGTTGACTGATCTGCCTATCCTCTGTCTCTTTCCGAGAAGAATGGTTCTTTGTAATTTCACATCGAAAAGTACCACCAAAACAAGTCATCATCGCGATACCCAAGATTCCCATTAATAATCAAGTCTTAGAGATGGGGCTGGCAGAGCACCAAACATTAACCCAGAAAGATGCCTTCTGTGTGTGAATTAAAAGGGGGTATTCGGCCCTCTCAGACGTTTAAGGTTAGAAGCAGGCTTTGCCAACCCAGAGCCAAAGAGCCAAACATCACTTCAAAGCCCTCATGTTATCAAAGATGAAAGTGTTCAGCCAGCTCAGAAGCCTTCCAGATAAATAAGGAGAGAAAGACAGGTTGATTCTCATCATTGCTCTTCATGAGAATGTTTAGGCTTTGCAAAAATACAGCGCAAGACTTAACCTCGCCTTTGGGTTAACAGGAAAACGTACTAAACCAATCTGCTGCTGCTTTCAGAGAAATGGATTTCAGGTGTAACATAAACCATCTTCAGAACTTTTGTTTCCAAGGATCAAATTGCCACCAAGTCTCTTTTCTGATTTTGTTGGCACATACTTGTTAAATGTAGTTACAGATTAGATTAGTTTTATGTAGTTTGTTTATATTCCTAGAAGTATTGATAACATTGTTTAGGTTTGTTTTATTTTGTCAGGTTTCTACTTAGTTGACTAAAGTAGAATTTTAAAGCATTTAATGCAAACAAGTTTATACTGTGATAGGAAAAACTGTATAATTCAGAGGGTCAACAGGTGACTCACAATTCACTCAGAGATTCTTCTAGATCATGTTGTGGTCACCATGAGTGTGGAGGTTCTATGAGTTTGCTTAGGAGAGGAGACCTTGGTATTGGAGTTACACACGTTGGGCTCTTGACTCCACAGGACCACGGCTTGTAGTGATTTTTTTCCTGACTAGGTAGACCTGGTGTGCGAATCTTGTACTTTTTCTTGAATCAGTGGAGCTCCTTGCTTATAGCCTCACACCATCCGTGAACCCTTTAGTCACAAAAGTCCCTCAGAGGGCCAGCTGCCTACTTGGCATTTTACATGATCAGTTCTCCTGAGAGTGTCTTGTGACCAACCGTAGACCGCTAACTTATTGGACCTAGCAATAATGGTGCTACAGGCATGGGGCAGGAACTCCCAGCATTTCTGTCAGAACCATGAGTCTGGACACAGCAGCCCTGACCCATTTTCCAGGAGTGAATTATTAGTTTAAAGATGGTTCAAGTCTCCTTGGCTGGAAGATGGCATAAATACATGTGATTTCTTGTGGAAGTTAGGCCTCTGCGCTTGCTGCTAAAAGATAGCAAGAGCTCTAATCTAGGTTGGGTGATGAATGTTGTTGAGATCTGGGTCTGCGGGAAGCTTTCCACCTCATTTTCTCCAATACACACATTTTATAGATGAGGAAGGCAAGGACAGAAGATAGTGGATACAGTTACAGGACTCATGTTTACATTGGTCTACTCACCAAAGCAACTTCTTTACTGGATACCCCTTACTTTTGAAGATCCCCTTACTTTTGAAATTCCACCATGGGTTTAAACACCATATGCACTTTTAAAATGATTGCTCTAGCAGTGAGTGAATGAATGAACAAATGAATGAGAGAAAATATCTCAAATTATCTACCCATAAAAGAAATGTGGAAGCACCTGAAAGATGAACAAAGAAAGCGGGGGAGGGCGAAGCTCGGGAAGGCAAATTCCTTGTTAATTGCTGTAACTTTGTTGCCACTGGGGTTAGACCGCTAGCCTTGGGTTCAGGAGACCTGGGTTGAATTCTTAGTCTATACACAGGCTGTGCCTGCAGCCATACCACTCTGGCCTCTGATCTCCTCAGATCTCAGAAGCTAAGCAGGGTCAGGCCTGGTTAGTCCTTGGATGGGAGATTATCTGGGAATACCAGGGACTGTGGGCTTGGGAGAAGGACCCAGTGGCCCACTCCCAAAACAATCAGCCACTGAAACCCCTATGAATAGCAGAGGGCACTGACCAGAGTGCCGGGCATGGCCCTGGTAAGCAGCACTCTGGCTCGTCCCATGTGCTTCTCCACACTTCTGGGAGGCTTCACTCGCAGAAGTCTAATCCTTTCCCCTTGACTTGGACATTTTGTTGGCTTGCTATCACGTAACAGAAACCCATCTGAGAAAAGGCATCTCTCTGCGCCACTAGCCAATACTACCTTTTGTTATTTCCTGAAATTTTTACTTTCCTTGTTTTGCACCACTTGTTAAAGTTTGTAAGTGACCAGGGCTGGAGATGTAGCTCCTGCTACAGTGATTGCCTAGTTTGCCTGAGGCCCTGGGTTTGATTCGAATCCCAGCACTGTAAAAGAAGAAATAAAACACTCCCAGAACCCAAAAAGTGGGAGTGGTGGGTGATAAGGAAGCACAATGGCCCGCTGTGGTTCATGCTTCTGACTTCATCTGGGGTGGGGGAGAGAGACGCCTTTATTTCTCCACCTCTGGATAAGTAGAAAACTGGCCAGGCCAGCCTGGGTGGTGAAGGTTAACTCTGAGCCCAGGGGGCATTAGCCTGACCACGTGGCATTTTGCTATTGTGGTCAGATCATGGGTAGAAAGGGAAAATGACATGATCCAGCCTCTCAAACAAACTGAGATACTTACCCTGCGCTGGGGACCACGGTTAGATTTCGCCTGCCCCAGAGATGACGAGAGGTGTATGTTAAGGATGCAGGGTAAGGGCCTGACCTTGACCAAGACCTCCTTAGAACGGGTGTTCCACGGGCTTGCTTTACAAAGTGGGTCCCAGCTGATCTTGGTGGCGCAGGCCTGCAGTCTGAATGACTTGGGAGGCAGAGGCAGGAGGATTGCAGGTTCAAGGCCAGAGGCAGCCTACGTAACTTAGAGAGATTCTACCTCACAATAAAGAAAAGTAAGAAGTAGTCTGAGGTGTAGCTGAGTGGTAGGGCGGTTGCAAAGCATGGGTGAGGCTCTCAGTTCAACCCCTGCTTCTGGAAAATAAATAAATTAATCAAATAAAACTAACTAAATAAAGCCAGTCCCTGGGCATCATAGGAGGGTCCAGACGAGAGGCTTTTGTCCTTGGCTTTTTGGGCATTGAGTGCAGTTTTTTTTCTTCATCCCTCTTACGGGGTTCCCCACATTCAAGCTTCTCTTCCCCCAACCATTTAATTGGAACGAATGAGCTGATTGTAGTGTTTTCCCAGAAGGAGGCACCAAACCTTTCTTAGGACCAGTGTGGAGTGTGCCCTGCCTGCTGCAGGAGAGGTGGTGGCATCCTGGTGCCCGCCACCCCACCAGGGCTCTGCAGTCTCTCTTGGCAGTGCACTGCCAGGGTTGTTAGGTGCCATCAAGTCCCGTCGAGTTGGGTCAGACTCATAGTCGACCCTCATAAGATTTTCAATGGCTGATTGCTCCGGGATTGTTTTTGGGAGTGAACGGACATCCTTCTCCCATTTTTGTGATGCTGGGGTCCAAACCCGATCCTCAGAAAGTGAGGAGCAGCGGCACTCTACCCAGTGAGCTAAGCCCCAGCCAAGCAAACCACTGCCAGAGGGACCCAGACAATGACCAGGAAGGCCACTGCACCCCAGGCAGTTCCCAGCAAGTGTTTTTCCCGTTTCACTGACATTCTTTCCAGGCTCAGCTCAATTTGTTTCCCTCTTCTCTATGGCAATTGATGACTGTGCTCTGCGGTGTCTAGTGGGGCAGGATCTTGGGGTAAGTGTTTCTTCCCTGCTGCGTAGGAGCTGGCGTTTGTCCACTGCCCTGCGGCCGCACAGAGGGAAGGGAGGGTTTGCTTTTCACATGTTAGCCCTCTCCAGGGCAGATTTCCTAAACCAGGCCTCCTGATCCCATGGGGAAAGGGCGGGGGCTGTGGCTTCTGTGACCCTTATCTCACCTGAATCTGTTAGCAGGAAGCAGAAAAGTCCTGTGCACACCAGGAGAGAAGCAGTTTAATCTCCTGACAATGACAAGTGGAAAATCCACCCCCACCCCTGTCCTGAAGAAATGGCTGGGAGTTTTTGTCTGGACAAAGAATCCCAGAGCTGGATCCCTCATCAGAGGGTGGGGGAACCCCCTGGCCTTGAGTTCAGCATGGGAGGCGAGGGGTGCAGTGAGGGAGTGAGAGGCCGCTGGAAGATCCTTGCAGACGCTGGCCTGGGGTGGGGAGGACCTCGTGAGTGTGAGAATGGTGGTTTTGGCCGAGGGAGCCGCTGGAGCGGCTGGAGCCATTCCCTCCTGCGCCCCTCAGTTTCTGAGCCTCCCTGCTTCGTTGTCAAGGGCGTCAAAGCATGGGACACTTGGAAAGGCGAGCTGACGCTGGCTGATTCCAAGCAGGCAAGGAGACCCAGGACCTTGGGAGGTTTGCTTTCCTAGAGTGTGGGTGCTGGGAGGCCAGTGACTCTGGGGCTCAGCACGTGGCCTTGGTGTCCTCATCTGCATGGTGGGTGTGCCGGCAGTCCCCACCTGCTGTGGCCCGTGTGAGTATCTGTCGAATGCGGTCGTGTAGGTAGAGCCACGTGGGGAGTGCGTGCCTCCCTTCCGGCCTCAGTTTGAGTTACGATGCTGCTTTGAAGGTTTTCTGGAAAGAGGAACCAGGGCAGGCGCCACGCTAGTGCGAGGCCCGCTTACACTGGGTGGCTTGCAGAGAAATTGCGAAGGACTGTCAGCAGCAGCCTCCCTGTCCACAGCGCAGCGGGTGCTGGGGTAGCCACAGGGCCACGAGGTCAGGGTGGGGCCATGTTTTGGGTCACACTGGCTTCCTCTTCAGCGGGCCCACAGGGGCCCCTGGCCATCGTGGAAGGGGCATGCAGCCTCCTCCCACCATGGTCTGCTGGCCCCAGTGGGCACCAACATGAAGGACGCCAGACAGAAGGCCACGGCGAGTAGGATGCGCTACTGAGCCAGGGTCTGCTGCTCCCAGGACAGGGCGGATCTCGGGGAGACTGTGCTCCGCGCTCCACTCGGGGCCAAGGGTGCTTCCCAAGAGTCCTGATTTCCCCGTGCCTAGTAGTGGTTTTCTCAGCTGTCTTGGCAGGTGATAGAGGAATGCAGCCACGTCTTGAGTTTTTGAAGTGGATGCTACCTTCAACAAATCTGCGCTCAGTATCCCTTGTATACGGCCTGGCCGGCCCTGGGCGAGATCCGGGAGGTTTGGCTTTTTTTCTCACGGAGCTGGGTCTTCCACTGGTGCTGCCCATGTCAGGCACTGCACGGTGCAACCCAGTGGCCGGCGAGCAGTCGGCATCTGTGGGACATTCCTGCTCGCAGACACCTGTGCAGGAGAGAACGGCCTAATTGATGCCGTCCCTGCCTTGGGATCTGCTCGCTAAGGGGAAGCCTGCGCCGGCGGACATGCCGGCCACTTGCGAAACTCAGGAATGACTTGTGTCACCGCTGAACGAGTGCATTCATCAGGTGTGAGTTAATAAACAGTGAGCCGCGTGGGCGTGTGACGGGCACGAAGCTTTCTGCCTCTTGTGGTCCAGGAAGGAGGCGAATCAGGTTTGGGCAGCAGCTGGCGGGGACTGAGCCCAAGGTGGAGACCTGAGGAATTTGCTACCTGTGCTAGGAGTGGCCAATCAGGGAGCCCATTCTGGATCCAAAGGCTGTGGGAGGTGGGAATGGAAGAGGCAGCCTACCGCGCCCGGGGCCTGGGCAAGTCAGTGCTCAGCCTGGGCAGCTGCCCTGTTCCCTCTGAGGCTCAGATGGGGCTCCAGGACACTCACAGCCCAGCCCAGTCGGCAGGAAGGCCTGGGAGGAACTTGTGCTCAGCAAGTGTTACTGAGCTGGGGGAAGTGGGTGCAGGGTGACACCAGATAGAAAGCCTGGGTATGGAGAAAGGCTGGTCCTGGGAACCTAATTTGCCTAATTAAGCCGAATTTGCGCCACTTCCTTACTGTGTGACCTTCGAGAAGTGTCTTAGCTTTCTGCCCCTCGGTTTCGTCCTCTATAAAACGGGACTGATAACACCTGCCCTAAGGTTTCAAGCCTTAAGTGGGTCATGTGTGAACTGCCTAGCACAGTCTAGACATCCAAGATGTTCTGTGCGTGTGTCCGGCTTCGGGGCAGGTGTGGCATCATTCCTTAGCCTTCTAGCTTGGCTCGCAACCTCTACCATTCTCTTAAAGTGCAGTAGGGTACCCCAGAGAGTCTTCCTGACTTATGCACCTGTTCCCACCAAGAAGTGGTGTCTGGGCGCTCTGATGCTGGGGTCTGTAGGAGGCGTGTGCTGGAGCAGGCTGGCTCTGCAGAGCTGGGAAACAAGATGACCTGCGCATGAGGCGCAGCCTGAGCCAGCCAGAACTGAACTCACAGCCCTGCCCTGTCTCAGACCTTATAGAGACTTGACTTCTCTCGTCCCCAGCGTCCTCACCCCTAACGTGAGGACAATGAATCTCTCTCCTGAGCTGCTATGAAGATGAAATAAGATGACGTGGCTCAGAGACCCAGCCCAGAATACAGGGATCCCCTCTTCTGTCCCCTCCTCTCACTGTGAGCAGTGCTTTTAAGTAGGTCTCCAACTTCCTTCAGTGGTGACCTGAGTCTCCACCAGCCACCCCAAGCACGGTGAGTTGTCCAGGACACCAGGAGACAGGCAGCCGGGTGCATTTTCCTGAGGAGGCACCTGCAGGAGAGGCCTCGCCTTGTTACCAGGGCCCAGGGTGTGGAGGCTCAAGGGCAGTGTACGCGGCTGGGCTACGGGCACAGGGGCTCGTGTTACCACCCTGGGGACCAGCTTCTGTTCCGCTGCTAAGGGCACCAGGCCCCGAAGGCCCAGCATCTGGGGGCATGGACGGCTCATGCCCTGTCTCCCGTCCCCTCGCTCCTCGAGCCGATGGCCGAGGCAGGAAGAGGGTGTGGGGTGGGCGTGAGCTGTGATTGCTTCGTCTCCTCTCTGAGCCGCAGCTGGCGGCTGATGGGCACCTGCTGCTTAGCGCAGGCAGACCGACAAGGCCCGGACACAAGTACTTCCTGGGGGCTTGGGGCCAGGAGGCTCTGGGGTCCCCGAGGCCTGCCCTGCACGTCCCCAGCCTCCCCTCTGCAGTGAGCGGGGGCCCTGCCCAGAGACCCCCGAGTCCTGGAGGTGCTCCTTGCCATTGGGGAAGCGAAGTCCGGTCGAGTGCCTGGACCTGAGCCTCAGGATGGCCTGCAGGAGCCCGGGCCAAGTGCTGACAAGCTCCATCCCAGCGGCACAGGCCAATGTCACCACGGTCTGCGCACCTGCCGGCCGCACACAGGCGTCTTCTCTGCTGTGCCTGGGTGTGTGACAGGAGCTCCCCCTTCCTTCCGGCTGTAATTCGGGGCAGGTGGCCTGCAGTGTGACCCCTGGGGTTCATCTTTCCTGCCCACAGGTGGTCCATCCAGAGAGTCCCCAAGATGCCAGGCAGGGCCTCCAGGTGCCGATTGCGCAGGGTGGGGTGGTGCCGGCCTCGGAGCAGCGTGTGGAGGCCTCGACCCGGGCTCCTCCTGCCTGCCTGGAGGAAGGAGACCAGGAAAGAGCTGGTCGCCCCTGACGCCGTGGGCCTCGGGCATCTGACAGCCAGAGCGCTTGCTGGGCAGCAGCTGCCTTCTTGCTCCAGTCTGGAAATGTACACAGGACGGTCCTGGGTGTTGAGTTCAGGCAAGAGCCGCGTGGCACTGTTTGCCTTGCGGCGTGATGCCTGCTCTCCTGAGAGTGCCTCTGCGGGTTGCTGGTCAGCTCTGAGACGCTGCAGGGCCCCGAGTCCTGGGGCCGGGGGCGTTGCTAAGGGGTGGGGCGCTTGCCTGTGAGCGGAGCATCAGGCCCTGGGATCTAGCCCCAGCACTGAGCCAAGCAAAAAGCCCAAGGTCCAGGGGTCCTTGGTTTGGCTCTGGTCTGGTCCTGGGGGCTCACGTAGCACAGTCCTTGGGAGAGGCGGGAGACTCTCCCAGGCGTCGAAATGGCAGGGGGTCCTGAGGACCCAGGGGGATTAGCCAGTGGGTGGGGCCTGGGGTGGTGGCTGGCTGCCTGGGGTCACTGGGCTCTGGTGAGAAGTTGGGAACGCGTGACACTGACTTTGGAAGGAAGATTTCAAGGACTTAGAAAATAATTCATTATGAGCCCATGACCTGGGACCGTCCAAGGTACATGAGTCTCAGCCCTGGGTTTTCAGAGTCAGTTGCTCCACGGAATGGGAGGGAGGACACCTGGGTCCTTGCTGTTCCTTAGGAAGCTCACCGGGAGTCACAGTGTTACCCCGGGTTCCGTGCGAATTAACCCTGTGGTGCAGCTGCTATGCTGAGCGGCCTTAGCCGCGTGGGAGTAGTACAGGTCATGGCAGCTGTGATTTCAGATCTGTTATGTGCCAGGCACAGTGCCTGGCGCGTCGCTTAATCCTGCATGCGTGTGTCAGCCCCTCTGGAGCAAGGAGACGGAGGAGCAGACAGGGGAGGTCGTCAGCCCGAAGCCCACAGCTGGGCTCTGCACTCACTCGCATCTCCCAAGCTCCTGCTCATCTCCTGTGCCACCCATCGCCGTGACCTGAATGGAGGACGGTGGAGGGCTCTGTGCAGAGGGGGCCTCGTGCTTCGGGAGGACCAGAGGCTGAGGCCTGAGGGCGGGGGAGGCAGGCGCTGCTGGGGAAGATGGTTGAGAGGAAAGATTAGGCAGCTGGGTGCTTTGGAAACCCGGGGCCGAGGGGAGGGAGCGTTGGCGTCGCTGTCCCCAGCAGTGCTGTCCCCAGCAGCGCGTGGGCCTGGTGAGAGCCCAGCTTTCTGTTCAGAGGTGGAACTGAGAGAGGATTCTTCTCCTTCTCAGTGAATGCGCCTTTGTTTAAAAACACAGACTCACTGGGCGCAGCTGTAGCAGAAAGGAACCTCTGGGGTTGCCTCGCACCCCCAGGCTTGGAAAGGAGAAGCAGGAACTCCTAGCCCCGAGGGCGGACAGGGTTACTGCAGGGCCCTCAGCAGGTGTGGGGCAAAGATCGCACGTGTCCGTGCATCCTGGGCCTCCGCGGCCTGGGCTTGCTGGACACCGTGGTACTGCACAGCATTCGGGCATGGCCTAGGCCCGTGTCCACCAACTAAATACCACAGGTGAAAGCCAGCCATGGGCTTTGCTTATTAGATCCTCACGTGGAGTTGAAGGCAGTCACACAGACCTCACATTCAGAGAGCTGGGTGAGCGAGGGGAGTCTCATCTCAAAGGGATCTGTGGACGGAGGCCCAGGCTTCGGGAGCCGATTGTCCCGGGAGCCCCACCTATAAGAAGAGGTGGAGCCGGGACTGAGGTGTGAACCCTGGGGGCGCATGGCACCTGCTCAGGGAGGTGGCCTTCCTGTGAGCGTTGTGGAGGCCATGTGGGACAGTGAGAGACCAGGCACGGGGTGCAGTCCGGGCGGAAGGACTGACCCCAGGTCTCGGGGTTCCTGAGCCCAAAGCTGTGTGACTGAGCCTCTGCCTTGCACTCCTCTGAGGTTCTGATCAGCGGTCACGTTAGCAGGTGGGGCTGCCTCGCACAGAGCTGCCGTGCCCCATCGAGTGCGTGCTCTTGTGTGGCTGTGAGCCTCGGTCCTCTGTGACAGATGCCCAGCGGGCGACGGCCGTGCCATGTGGACAGGGGTTGTGTGTTTGCCTCATCTTCCAGAAGGCCCGGGCTGTTTCACACTCCCACAGCAGGGCAGGAGGCCTGGCGTCCCCACGTCCTCTCCTGCATTTGGGGTGCTGTTCATGCTTGTTTAATTTTAGCTCCCTGACAGTGAGGTAGGGGCGTTTGCCGTGCTGGGGTGGGACCCCAGGACCCCGGCCGCTGAGCTGCCCCTCCAGCCTTTCCTGGTGGTTCTGTTTGCCCTGCTGGCTCGTGGTGAAGATCACCTGTCTATGCGCTTCCACCACGCGGTCTGCCCAGAGGCGCTAGCACATCAGGCCCCCAGTGTGAGTTCAGGGCTTCAGGGAGCCTGGTCACCTCGGAGGTGCGTCCCTGCCCTCAGTGTCCTCTGACCTCAAAATGGACTTATAGTCCTTGGCGGGCCCTCCTGGCGGAGGCTGTGGTCTACAGGGAGCCAGGGTGGCGCCCTGGCCCACACGACGTCCCCTGCCAGCCCAGGCCGACCCGGGTGTGGTATTTAAGGAAAGTCGTCTGTGGATTGTCGGACCTGGAAATAAAAACAAAGACGCAGACACAGAGGAGTGTCCCCTTCGCCACCACCTCCCACAGCCTGCCCCCCTCGGTCTCTGGGAAGGGAAACAGCAGAGGAGAAGAGGCCGCGCTTCAGGGTCCCCACCCTGCCCTATCCGCGGCCTCGGTGCTGTCACGCCTGGGGCATCCACCCCCCGGCACCTCCCATCTCTGACCAGCGCAGCTCCCTGAGCCCTCCTGGTGGAGGTGAGTGTCCCAGGCCCCCTGAGGAGCCACCTCTGTGCCTGGAGCAAGGCTTTGGCTTTAGCGTTGCCACAGAGCTGTGCCAAAGGCCCCGGAATCTGTGCTTCTCCTTTTCATTCTAATTAAACAGAAAAAGAAAAGCTGTGTGTACAACTTAGAGCGCTCATAACAACAGCTGGCAACGGAAGAAATTCTTCTGTAGACCAGCACCGACCCAGCTACCCAGGACGCAGAGGCGGGAGGATGTGAGTTCAAGGTCACCCCGGCCTACATAGCAAGACCCTGTCTCAAACAGGTTTTTTTTTGGAAAAAGTGGTGGAGCGCTTGCCTGGCAGATGCAAAGGCCTGGTTCCACCCCCAGTACTGCAAACAAATGCAGAAAAGCCAGCGCACAGCCTTGAATTTCAGGATCCCACGCCAGGCCCTGGGCGATATTGTCCCCCTGACCTTTGTCCTGTCTCAGGAGGGGCAGCGGGAAGCGGTCTTGGGCTTCTACCAGCTTGAGCACCTGCTGGAGGCAGGGATGATGTCACGTGCTTCAGAACGTATGTGTTTGTTCATCTGCTGGGTGATGTTGGGGCTTTGTGTGCGTGATAAAGCAAAGCAAACACCCCCAGTCCCAGCCTCAGAAAGCCGTAGGAGTGGAAGAGGGATGGATGTTGTCTGTGCCCTGGCGTGGTGGAGGGTAACATTTGAAAAATCTCCTCTGGTGGATTTGTATCAACTGCCTGACACAAAGAAAGGATTGTTTTCTATGAGGGCTTAAAGGACTTTTGGAAAATGAACAGAGGATTTGTCCACGTATCCCTGGAGCCCGGGGAGGGGAAACGGTCCCATGAAGACAGATGACCACAGACCTTCCATGCAGTCCTCAGAGTCCACTAGAAATGTCCAGCACATCTGGGCAGCCAGTTGACTGGGCCCAAGACCAAAGGTGTAATTGAATCAATTCAATGTTTGGTTCTGAATATTTTTCTGGTTCGATAATCTTTTCTTTTGCGGTAGTAGTGGGTTGACCCTAGCGCCTTGTGCACGCTAGGCCAGTGCTTTACAACTGAGCTGCAACCCATCCCCTTTTTAATTTTTAATTTTTTAATTTGAGACAAGCTGCCTCTGGCCTCGAACTTGCGACCCTCCTGCCTCATCCTCCTGAGTCCTGGAATTACAGGTGTGCGCCACGGCACACAGCTGGTTCAGTACATTTGAGGAAATAGTTTGAGATGCTGGTTTGAAGTGGATCCATAGAAGTTTTTTTTCTCAATAAAAAACTCTCATTCTTGACTGAAATTAAAATTTGAGGTTTGTGCTTGAATCCATAAAATACATTATGGTTACCCGTGAGCTGTTCATTTGACTCAGATCACTCCTCCAGATATTATCGTTCTTATAAAATTTATTTGCTGTAAGCTGGCATTCTTCCAGGGTAGCGGAGTGTGTTTATCTTCTGGTTTCTTAAACATGCTGGCTGAGGGTGCCTGTACTTGGATTTGTGCTTTCCAATGACCTAGAAGTAATAAGTAGACTAACACCAGCAGAGATTTTGCTAAGTAGAATGCACAGATTTTGTCTTTTTGGCGGCTGTCACAGAGTTTTTTGTACTTCTCCCAACTAACTAGCTTTCAGCAAGAGGTAAAGCTGTGTGTGGGCAGGTGAGGATACACACAAAGGTAAAGCTTAGTCCTTCCTTTCTAGGAATTTGCATTTCAGTGGAGGAGGCAAATTATAATGCTGACATCTGTTAGCCATTTATTATTCGGCAGGCATTGCATGAGAGGTTAAGTGCCATGCTAAAATAGCAGTAATGCAAGAGTCAGGATGTTGTTGTTGTTAGGTGCCGTTGAGTGTTGAATCCTGCATAGCGACCCTTATAGGGTTTTCAATGGCTGACTGTTTGGGGTTGCCTTGGGAGTGGATTACCACGTCCTTCTCCCATTTTTGTGGTGCTGGGAATCAAACTCAGGCCCTCAGACTGCAGAGTGGTGCTCTACCAACTGTGCTAAATCCCAGCCCAAGAGTCAGGATTGACCCCCCATATTCTCCCTGTAGAACAGAGTCCAGATCACTGTCTGCCGTGGGAGGCTGCTCTGGGCCCTGTGGGATGCTCAGCAGTGTTCCCGGCCAGGAACACCTCACCCCACTGTCCCAGCCGGAAAGGTCTGCACAGCCTGGTGCTGTGGCGCTCACCTGTCAGCAGAGAAGCTCGAGACATGGAGGCAGAGAATCCCTTGAGCACAGGAGTTGGAGCAGCCTGGGCAGCACAGGAAGACCCCGTTTCAACAACAGCGACAAAGGGCACCAGATATTGCTGAATGTCCCCTGCGCGTCCACCGCCCTGGGCTGAGTGGCACAGCTCTGGAGGCTGCTGTAGCACCACTGTCTCGCTTCCCCTGGTGGAGGTGTGCAGCCTACACTGCCGCTGGGAGCAGAGGACAGGCACCAATGGGGCCACCTGTGGGGATAGAGAAGAGACGTGTTCTCGGGGATGTTGGCAGCGTACACCTGGCCGTAGAGAGAGGAAGGGTATTCACGTGCACAAAGGCATGCAAGCCTGAGAGATCAAGGGAGGCAGTCTGCTCTGGACCCTCCCTGTCCTCTCCAGTA
This sequence comes from Pedetes capensis, assembly GCA_007922755.1. Lineage (NCBI taxonomy): Eukaryota > Metazoa > Chordata > Mammalia > Rodentia > Pedetidae > Pedetes > Pedetes capensis. The sequence goes on along the minus strand of VMDO01006276.1, from coordinate 33,359 downwards.
TTGCTCTCTTACTTCCTCCTCTCACGCGGTGAGCCAGCTTCTCGGCAGCTGGCTAGCTCACACTCCAGGTCGCACAGTAGGGTGAGCTGGGTTGTGTCGCGGTAACAAGCAACCCTGCAGCCAGTGGCTCGTACCACGTACCTGATGTGCATCAAGGCTGGGCTCCGCTAGCTGTGACCTTTACTCCATGACCCTCGCCAAGGTCGGTCACGATGCAGAGGGATGGACAGGGCAGATCACGCACCAACTCGTAAAGCTGCAACCCAGAGAAGTCACAGGTATTGCTTTGCTCACGTTTAATCGGCCCAGCCAGCCTCATGCCCTCCAGGGCTTCAAATCCTTGAAAAATTGGGTTCAGGCTCAGGAGTGGGTTGAATATGTTAAAATTTAAGAGTAGTTTAGTTGGGCTTGGGTCTGGGTTTAAATCCTACATGGATTTAGCAGGGCTTCAAACATGATGCAACCCCAGACCCTGAACCCATTTGGATTAAGCATTTAAAATTTTTTTCTAAATCTGAACCCACTGAAAAATTGGGTTCAGTTTCAGCTTTTAATTTTTCTTTGTACCATTAGCTACTTAAAAATTGGGGGGAAAAACATGGAAAAAATGTGTTTATTTATCTTCACATAGGATTAAAATTTTGAACTGCAGGGGGAATAGAGCCTGAGCCCTCTAAATTTTAGCATATTGAACTGGCACCCAGACCTGAGCCCCCTTTTTTGTAGGCCGATAGCCCTGGTCCTCACCTAATTTTGAGAGGTTGGGGAGAAGAGCTCTACCACGTGTCCAGGGGACGTCTTGCCAGGAAATATTTCGGGGACAGCACTGAGGTCTACTGAGACGTCCGATGCCCACACCTGGAGCCCGCACAGAAGACTCTCTGTCTCCTCTCAGAACCTTCCAGCTTAGCTTTCGTGAGTGGCCTTCTGCCAAACTCAGAGAGAAATTACCAAGGAAAAAGAGAAAATTATAGTGCCAAGAGCCAAAAAAAACTTTAATTCTCTGACTAAGTCAGAAAAGGTCCTTATGGGTTTAAAGTATGTCCCGGGCCTCATTTTTGGAGTTAGGATTTGGGGGTGAGAGCAGGGTACTTTTTAAAAGTCAACACAGTCCAGAGGGAGTGGGTTATTAATGAGGTGAGAAGTTGTTCAGGACACTGGTAGTTAACAGGACACCCAGGCTGGGTTCTCGGCTGCCTGTGGGTAGAAAGGGTGGCTTCAAAGCCTGGGCCAGGTGGTGCCGGGGGAATGGCGTCTTCATGGACTGTAAATCTCTGGGGCTGTGTCTTAGGTGGAAGGCGTGCCAGCAGTGGGGACCAAGACTGTTTTAGAAAGCCTGGAGAAATTCCCTGTGAACTAAGGCACTCTCTCCCTGCCAGGGACGCCTGCAGACCACGGCTGTGCGCCAGGCCTGGGGTGAGGAGATAGGGCATCCGCCACGGCGCATCTAAAACGGGATGAGACCGGAAGCCTGTGGCGAGGGCCCAGTCCTTGTCACCCCTCACAGAGGGGGCACCGAGGTCTTAGGAAAACAGATAAAAATAGCAGTTGTTGACCACTTCCCTTCCCAGGATGTGCTCTCCAGGCCCGGCTTCCACTCTCAACCGCGTGTCGTCGTGGGGCGGGGTGGAGGGGGTTGGGCGCTCACCCACGGGGGCCCAGGAGCAGGGAGTCTGGGGACTCAGGCCAGAGAGGGGACAAGCTGAGACTGGAGGGGCCCATGACAGCCAGCTGTGTCCAGCATCTCCTCACTTCTGCACTGTCCTGGGAGCCCATGTGCGTGTGTGCATGTGTGTGTGTGCGCGTGTGTGCGTGTGTGTGCATAGTGAGTGTTTAAGTTCATGTGGAGTGGGTATGTGCTTGTGTGCATGTATGTGTATGTGTGTATATGTGTGTTGTGCATGTGGAGGTGTGTGTGGAGGTGTGTGTATATGGATTGTACAATGTGTATATGTGGGTATACACACATGTGGTTGTGTATGGTGTGTTTTATAGGTGTGTGTGTATGTATGCATGTATGTTGTTGGTAGGTGCCATCGAGTCGGTGTCTGACTCATAGTGATCCTACATACAACAGATGAGACACTATTGTCATGCGTCTCTGCTGTTCATAGGGTTTCCAATGGCAGATTGATTTTTGGGACTGGGTTGCTGGGTCCGCCTCCCAAGCCTACAGCACCTGGTTCCCAGGGGCTCTCCCATACAAGTACTAACCAGCCTGACCCTGCTTAGCTTCCGAGATCTGATGGGATCGGATGCCACAGTGGTACAGCTGCAGGCATGCGTTTATATGTGGGTGTATATGTGTGCTGTATATATGTATATGCACATGCATGTGGGTGGACATGTGTAGGAGCGTATGTGGATTGTTCATATGTGTGTGTGTTCATACATATGTGTGTATGTGGGGGTATGGGTGGAGTGTATATGTGGTTTATACACGTGTGTATGCATGTGTGGGTGTACATGCATGTGTGTTATGTGTGTATATTTGGTGTTCACGTGTGTTGTATGTATACGTATATGCATGTGGGTGTACCTATGTGTGGAGTGTGTGCATGTGTCTGAAGTGTGTGTGCCTGGCTGTATGTATATATGTACATGTGGTGTGGCTACGTGTGTGTGTCTGTGTGTGTGTGTACACGGGTGCGTGCGTGTGGGCATGTGTGTATGTGGATGTGTGTGTGCATGTGGCTGTCTGCAGCTGTGTGGGTGTGCGTCCATGTGTCTGTGCCTGTGCCGGTGTGTGGGTGTGACTGTGCGCATCCAGTGCGGGCGTGTAGTAGGGGTACCCACCCACACTCCCGAGGGAGGCGAGATGGCGCCTGACCCGGGCAGGCCATCCTTGGGTTCACCTGACTCGGCTGGCTGCGTCTCCTGCTGCCTCCCTCCAGCTGGTCCCCAGGGTGATGCAGTGATGCCCCCCGCAGCTCTGTACTTTTAGGCCCCCAGGCTGTATTTTTTCACCTAAAGGAAGGCAAGGCTGAATGTGCCCTTCTAAGGAGCTTGAGCAGGACCCACAGGACTGGGGATCCCAGGGCTTCGGGGACCAGACGTTGTCCCGATCATTGTGCCTTCGGGAGGGTGGCTGCACCCACCCTCACCCCACGCTCCTGGGTCTTCACAAGACACAGGCGCGGGCTGAAAACCCCTGTGGCTGGGCGAGCTGTGTTTGCACCCTAGGCTGCAGTTGCCTTGGCCTGGGAGGACCCGAAGCCACGGAGGAGCAGAGGTGTCAGGGACGGCCATGGCCACTGCCCAGGTCCCAGTTTCCCCCAGGCCAAGCTGGAGCCAGCAGCTGGGAGGAGGTGGGAGGAGGGTCAGCAGGAGGGCAGGGGTGGTGCCCCCAGGAATCCTGCCCCATTTGTTGCCTCCCAGACAAGTCATGGGTGGGCAGAAGCGTGGGTTACTGTGCTAAGCTTTGCTTACTCCAAGTTTCCTTAGCAGCTTTACCAACTGGAGCATGGCTGGCTTTTTGGGGAGGTCCAGTCTCAATGGGTAGGGGCTCTGTCCAGGACACTGCAGGTCCCTTAGCATCTTTGGCCCTTGAGTAACCCTCTGGACCACTGCGCGTCACACACACACACGCACGCACACGCACACACACACACGCACACACACGCACTTCTCAACGCCCTTCAGGGCTAGGCAGGATGCGCATCTGGTTAGCAGGAATTAACTTCCTTTGGCAAGATCTCCAGAAGACACAGCTGGAGCGGAGGGACCTGGGTGAGAGGAAGAGAGGCGAGAGATAGTCCTAGAGATGCCCCGCAGGCCCCGACGGGGTGTTGGCCTAATTTTTTTTAGGTTGGTAAAGTTTTGCTTTTCATCCTAGTTATGGACATAGACAGGGCACCTCGGTGGCCTGGGGGGCTCTGCGTTTGTTGAATTTTGTTTCTGTTCTTTTTTTCCTTAATAGGCACAGTTCCCTCTGGGGCCACCTGCACAGGTGTGTGACAGTGCAGTTGCCTAGGTCCCAGGCTCAAAAGGGGCTCACTTTGGGGCCTGAATGCTCTGCAGTCGCCGTCACGAAATTCTTAATAATTCTGCTTCTGAAGTTTGTGTTTCGTAAACGAAGTCCAGGAGGGTAGTGAAGCGGGAGCCCCTCCCCCGGGCTGGGGGGCTGACTGGCCACCCTCTCCCTGCCCCGGGCCACCCCTGACGCTCTGACTCCCTCAGGGACCTGGGCAAGGGCTCACGGAGTGACATGATCAGTGCCCCAGGTGTTCTTGGCAGGGCCCAGAAAGGGGGCAGTTCTGCGGGGCTGAGCCTCAGAGGACTCCAGATCCAGATACCAAGCATTCTGGACGTTCCCTTTGGGTGCCCCCTGCCTGTGGTGGATCAGTAGATAGCAGAGGCCTCTGCCCTTGGCCCAGCCTCTGGGGCCGGGGAACTCTATGGACAACCTGAGCGGTCAGAGTCAAGGGTCTGCCTTCACCTAGACAGCACGACATCAAATAGTGAATGAGAAATTGCATGTCAGGTTGGGAGAGTGTGGAGAAGAGAGGCGGCGTGACGCCTCGGGACCTCTCCCCATGCTTTTTCCTGGGTTTTGAGTAAGGGGCGCCGCCCTTTCGCATTGCTCCAAGCCCAGCAGGTTCTGTGGCCGGCCCTGCTTGCTTCCTTCCCCCCTGCAGTTTCTGTCCGGCTTTTCCCTCCCATTTCTAGGAAGAGAAAGGTCAGGTGGTGAAAAGCCATCGATCGCTGAGAACAGGCGGTTCCACTTGCTGTCTCTCTTCTGTTCCTCTGAAGGTCACAGTCACTGGCGGCTCACCCCGAAGTTCAGAAGTTAGAGAGTGCGGGGAGGGGACACAGACAGGGAATGTGGCTCCCTGTCGCAGCTGGTTGGTCTGAGGCACTTACTGTGTCCCCAGTTCTGGGCTAGCACTGGCCCTGGCCAGGCCACATTAGGGAGGTGATTCAGGAGCCATAAAGCGAGGTTCCAGGAAATGAGGCTCCGGGCTCACCCAGGAGCTTCGTTAAGGGATTGTTTGCGAGCCAGGAGACTGCACCTCTCCACCAAGTTAAACATTGTCCGAGGCCCCAGGGGATCCCGTGCTAGGACATGGCTTGATGGAGAAGGACAAGACCACAGATAAGGTCGGTCTATAGACAGTGGAGAGGGCAGGGCCGCCACCTCTGCTGCTTCCCGCCTTGGTGTGGAGCCAGGGACGGCTCGTGTTAGACGGTCAGGGCGGGCACGGAAGAAGTGCTGGGGGAGGAGGGTGGACGGCGGCACCCACTGCGCCCGCCGCCCTTCCCACTCCCCCAGACCTCTCAGGACCACAGCGACGCCCACCCCGCACTTAAGCTGTGAGTGCCGGCCACTTCTTGCCCGTGACTCTAACGTGCACATCAGACATTTCCAGAGCCACGAGAGACCTCGAGAGGCAGGACACCAGCCGTCCTCCTATGGCCGGGCCAGACACATCGCCCAGGGCAACCCAGACAGAGGCAGGGCTCGGGGGGAGGCCGTCTCTGCATCCGGGTGTGGGCAGAGGGCCTGGTGTCTGTGGGAAAGCATGAGGCCTGGGACGTACCTGGGCTAGGATGTGGTTCATCGTCTACCTGAAGTTCAGGTGCGCCTGGGCACCCTGCGCTCTGGCAGTTCCTCCTTGCAGGGCGTTTTTGTCACAGCTTTTGTGAGAGGTGTGAGTGCAGCAGTGACAGAGCTGGTGGTGAGAAGCCTCTAGAGGTCCCCTGGGGTTGGGGTGTCTGCTGGTGCCACTGCCTGCTGGGCCACGTGGTGGTGCCCTTAGGGTGGGCACAGCTCCCTGTGTGTGGGGGTCGGGCGGACGGTGCCTTATCCTCTCTATCCCCTCGGCTCTCTCCCAGGAGGGGTATGAGGTGGGGCTCCAGCAGAAGCCTGGCCCGGGGCTGGAGGGGCCTCTGGGGCCTCCATCCAAAGGCTGCTCATGCTCTCTGGCATGGGGGTTAAGACGGCTTCTGTTGCAGGGAGCAGGGAGCCGCTACCGCACTGGCCAGAGCGCCACAGGCAATGGATCCCTGCCCGGCATAGGCAGTCGCAGCGCTGGCTGGTTCTGTAGCGAAGCAAAGGTGTTCAGAGACTGCGTCCCCTGCCTCTCACTGTCCTGTCCCCACAGCCTGTGGCCTTGTCTCTTCTTGAGGTCACAGGATGGAGCAGAGTACCAGGATGTCTTCCAGCAGGTCCCAGGTCCCACTGAGCAGATATCATGTGCTCGAGCCTAAGTCGCCTGTGGCACTTGAGTGGCTTATAATACTCAGTATTTACTCCCGGAGCTGCTCTGTGGAGCACTCGAGTCTTACTGAGCCCCGTGGGGAGGTGGAGATGCCCCCACAGAAGCAGGTCCCTTGCCCCGTTCCCCACCTACTTCTGCAAAAGCTTTGAAGGGTGTTTTTATTTATTAATTTACTTATTTTTAGACAGGGTCTTACTATGCATCCCAGGCTGGCCTCCAACTCAGGATCCTCCTCCTGGCTCAGCCTCCGGCATGCAGGGGGTTACAGATGTGTGCCACCACAGCCAGCTGCTTTGTGCGTTTTGGTTTACCATAAGAACTTAAGCATTACAGAGAATGTTGCTGAGAGCATGGCTAAATGAATGATTTAGCTCATTCTAAGGCACCCCCGGGGCTGGGGTTTAGCTCAGTTGGTAGAATGCTTGCTCTGTGCTCTCTGAAGCCCTGGGTTTGGTCCCCAGAACCACAAAAATGGGAGAAGAACCTGGCAGCCCACTTCCAAAACAATCCTGAAACAATCAGCCATTGAAAACACTACGAATAGCAGAGCAGCACTGACTTAGCGCCAAGCATGGCGCTCCTGCTGTTGTACATGGGGTCACTAAGAGTTGACTCAACTCGGCTCCTAACACGCGCACTTGGCTCTATGATAAGCTGCCTAGTTTTCTTCCTTTTCTTCTGTTTTTTCCCCCATAGTGGTAATCTGATTGTACAAGTTTTAGCTCTTGATCATTTCAACACCATTTCACATTTTCTTTTTTGCACATTGACACAGGTCATCTGCTTACCATTTAAAGTGAATATGTAATAACGACCCCAGCTAAGTTTGGCCAGGTATTTATTTATGTTGTGCCTTTCAGAAAAGGAACTGCACTCGGACTGCTGGGTCTGAGGCTTCAAACCGCTGCGTCATTGGTCATGGACACTGTCCTGCTTTCACCTGGGGCAGCTTCCACCCCTGGTGGCAGTTGTTACCATATGCAGCAAAGAGCATATTCATAAAATTGTCCATCTCCCCTTTGCTTTGGTTCCTTCCTCGGGCAGTGTTCCCCTCAGAGGCAGCGCTGGCTCAGGACGGGAGAAAGAGTAGCCTGTTTGCCTCATTTTCCCACGTGCTCTCTGGAAAGGCACACCCAGTTACGGGTCACCTGCAGGGTCACGGTGCTGCCCTCTCTCTGCTGCCACTGTTTTTTTCTTTTTGTCCTGGTTGCTTGTTTTTTTTGAGACAAAGTCCCTGCCTGGCCTGGAAGTCGGGATCCTCCCACCTCTGCCACCTGAGTGCTGGAATGACAGATGTGGCCATTGGGTTTTACTTGTAGTTTGAAATTGCTTAATTGTCTCTTCAAGTCTGACTTTGTGATTCTTCTGTCTTCAAGAGAGACTTGTTTCCTTGTGCTGATGATCTTTAGTTACTCACGTGTAAACTGCCTGTTTGTCCCGCGGAAGCAGCCACTGACCACGGGTTCATAGCATGTGGATGTAGCAAGCTATCAGTCATGTTATCATCTGTAGATTTTTTTTTTTTATCCCATGGTAATCTCTGAAAGGTGCACCTCATTTTGTAACAAGTTTTATTTAGAATTAGTGCATAGATTCCTTTATTTCCCTTGTGAAATTGTTTTTAATTGGCTGGCCTGGAAATAAGATGATTCAGTCCAGAGAACAGTGGGTTTTACTGATTTTTTTCTTAGGCAGCCAGCCCTCGTGATGGGTGCTTAGGGCATGGGACTATGTGGAAACCTCTTTTGAGCCCCTAGAAGCAATCTGGCTGAGAGCTGATGTCTGGGTGCTAGCTGTCTGGCTGCTGGCTAAGTCCTGCCACCCTAGTCCTCTGGCCATCTGTACATCTCAGCCACAGTGTGGCTGACACACCCAGCCTAGAAAGCCAGACACAGTGGCGACGAGAGACATCATAGAACCCTTGTAATTAGAAATGGAAAAGGCCTGCTGGCTCATGTGGTATCCTCTTCCTCCTCCCACGGGCCCCAGCCAGCTTTAGAAGGTGACATATAATTAGCTCTGTCACCTGGAGCACTCAGTTGAGTTTTCTGGGCCTTGTCTGTGAAATTGTGAAATGCAAGAGCTGGACCAGATCAGTGGTTTTAACCCCTTTAGGGTGTGGTGCCATTTTGGAAAGTGACCAAAAGCTGGACACCCTCTTCCTGGGGAAAGGCACACTGGACCGGCCGTTACACCCTCCAGGACATTTGTAAACAGAAGCCTGCGTGCATCCTGGCGTGCTGTGTAGAACCCAAAGACTCAATGATCTGTAACGTCCCTCTCAGCTCAGAAAACTGATGTTTTAGAAGGCTTACTCTCAGGAAACCCAGGGAGGGAAGTGGGCAAAAGGAGAGGGGCTCCTCCTGTACTTAACTTGGGGGAAACCATTACCCAGTCCACGGGGTTCCGCTATCAGGTATTTCTTTTCTTTTCTTTTTTTTTTTTTTTTTTTTTGCGGTACTGGGGATTGAACCCAGGGCGTCGCGCCTGCATGCTCTGCAAGTGCTGGACCACTGAGCTGCACCTCAGCCCATTTTTTTTACTTTTTGAGACAGGGTCTCGCTATGTTACGCAGACTGCCTCTGGTCTTGAACTTGCGATCCTCCCACCTCCGCCTCCCGAGCCGCTGGGATTACAGGCGTGCGCCACCACGCCCGGCCTGCTATCAGGTATTTCTATGTCTGTTTTTAATATTTGCTATTTTTCAAGGCTGAGTTCATCTTCATGGTTGTCGTCGTTAGGTGCTGTTGAGTCAGGTCCAACTCATAGCGACCCTCATAGGGTTTTCAATGGCTGATTAGTTTAGGGATTGCTTCGGGAGTGGATTGCCATGTCCTTCTCCCACTTTTGTGGTACTGGGGAGTGAACCCGGGTCCTCAGAGAGTATAGAGCAGCACTCTACCAACCAAGCTACACCCCAGCCCAGCTTCATGGTACTATGTTCTTTCTCTTTTATTTATTCTTCTTGTGGTTTGTCCTGCCTCTGGCTGAAGCTGTTGGAATCCTCCAGGTTTGCAGGGTGGGAACGGGCTCTGTGAGCTCTTGGAGGAGGAACATCTGCCCAGTTGTGCCTGGGAACCTCCAGCAGCTGTTAGCAAGCTCTCCGCCTCCTCTCAGAGGCCTGTAGCAGCGTGGAGCCAGGACGGGCTGGCTTTGTTGATGCTTATGTGAGCCGATGGGTGCTTGAGAGTGGGAAGATGGGAGAGAAATTCCTTCCAGTTGCTTTACGCCTTTTTTCCCAGCACTCAGCCTTGGTCATTTAAGAAGCTTGGCTTCAGTTCCCAGGCACTTGGAGTTTCTACTTCCTCACATGACCTGTCTGACAAGGAGTCCTAAGAAATCGCTTCAGTCTCAAAGATCTGTTCTCAGAGGTCAGGAAGGAACCCCCAGCATCTCAATGCTGCTGCTGGAGGGCAAATGCCACTCCCCCCCACCCCCGCCCCGGCCTCCAGCTGTGGAGGCCAGCCAGCCTCCTGGAATGGGAGGAGGCAGTCACAGGCAGGAGTTCTTCCAGTGGGAGGCTAAGGTATATGCACCCGTGTGTGTGCACAGGCATTTTGCATATTTGGAATTGACCCAGGAATCTGACAGGGCGTGGGCAGAAGGGAGAGAATCAGAACCTTCAACTCCAGTTTTGTTTCTGGGATCTCTTCCCAACCTCTGGCCACCAGAACCTTTGTGGGAAATGTGGAGTCTGTGATAAAAGGATTTGTTCCTAAGTATTTTATGAAATATTAGGCTGAATTTGCTGTGTAAGAAAGTGGCCTTGCCGGGTGCGGTGGCGCATGCCTGTAATCCCAGCGGCTTGGGAGGCGGAGGCGGGAGGACCGCAAGTTCGAGACCAGAGGCAGTCTGCGTAACTTAGTGAGACCCTGTCTCAAACCAACACTTGCAGAGTATGCAAGCGCAAGGCCCTGGGTCCAACACCCAGTACCGCAAAAAAAAAAAAAAAAAAAAAAAAGTGGCCTTAACTGTGGGGACCCTTTGGGTCACTGACCTTACACTTTTTTTTTTTTTTTGGCAGTACTTGGGGGCTGAATCCAGGGCCTTGCACTTACTTTGGAAGGGCTCTGCCACTGAGCTGCACCCCAAGCCTTTTTTATTTTTTAAAATTGAGACAGGGTCTCACTAAGTTATGGAGGCTGCTTCTGGCCTTGAACCTGTGATCCTCCTGCCACAGCCTCCCAAGTCACTGGGATGACAGGCGTGAGCCACCTCATCTGGCTGACCATGAACTTTTCTTAGACCCTTCTGGTTCTCCATCACTGGGATGACAGGCGTGAGCCACCTCATCTGGCTGACCATGAACTTTTCTTAGACCCTTCTGGTTCTCCATAGGTACGGATGCTGTTCTTGCTTGCTACCTATTCTGGAATTCATCTCTGATCACTTGACAGTTTTGGCCAAGTTTGAGCAATGCTGTGACTCTTTCTTAAAGCACACACTTGTGCCTTTCGCTCTCCTTTCAAATTCTGAGTTTCATGAGGTGTTTGTTCCACAGGGCAAAGGAACCTTTCACTTTAAGGACGTTCACGCCAGCTAAAGATTTTAAGTGAATCTGAAGCTGGGTGGAGTTACAGGTTTTCTCCCATCAGCTGTGAGGGCAAAAGCCTCAGTCCTCGACCAGGTGCAGCATCGTGGGACATCCATCGCACTGTCTGAGTGGTTGATGATCTCGGAATGAAGTGTGGTTGTCATGCTGCCAAAATGATGTGCTGCTTTGTCTCAAGCCACTGTGAACTCTTTCCCTGTCATTTTTATCGCCAGTGGTTTTGTCACATCTTTTCACTCATTTCCCTCCTGAGAAAACAGTGGTGCTCCCCAGAAAGACAATTTTCACTGTTGCCTGTTTAGCTGTTCAGTGACCCATGAAAGAAGTGAACAGGGATCTTCCCAGCCTCATTCACCTTTGTTGTTGTTGTGGTGGTTGGATGCCGTCGAGTCGGATCCAACTCAAATCCACCCATATGTACAACAGAAGGAAACACTCCCTGATACTGTGTCACGCACAGGATCTGTTGGTTTGAGCCCATTGTTGCAGATACAGTGTTTCTTCTGATTTTGAGTCCTGCCACATCAGCAACAATGACGTTCCGGGGGCTTTACTCCATTCTCATCATTAAGGTTGACTTTACTTTGAAGAGGCAACTCTTCCCCAGTCGTTTCTTGAACGCTTTCTAGACTGGAGGGCTCATTTTCTGGCACTTTGACAGTGCTTCTCTGCTAGTCATAGGATAGTTAATGGCTAATAGGGGAGTGGGGTGGGGGGCTCCTTCCCCCTAGTCTGTCTGGAAGTTCAACTGAAACCTTTCCACCATGGGTAGCCCTGCTGGTATCTGAGATACTGGTGGCATAGCTTTCACCATCATAGCAACATGCAAGCCCCCATAGCAGGACAAACTTTATGCAGGAAGTTCTCATTGTATTGGGGTATGGCTAGCCTAGATTATGTTATAATATTTTAAGAAGACAGGTGGTGTTATTACTTTCTTGGTCAGGTATAATTACACCGAGAATCCAATTTAATAAGCTAGTGCTTTCTAATTGTTATTTTATGGCATGGTAAACATTCTGATATGCTTGTACTATTAATGGTCATACTGAGTTTGCAGTCCCTTCTTTTCATACTGCAAAGGTAATTGAATTCAGCTTAAGACTGGATTATCAAAAGTTCTCAGGGTCTAAACAAATAGTTCTGAGATCCCAACCCCTGAAGTCCAGGGAAGTACAAGCTTGGAGCCAATGGCCTTGGGTGCAGAGCTGATGCTCTTTGTGAGCTGCGTTTGGAGCTGGACGTTGTGGTGTCCCAATAAAGAAAGCAGAGTTTAAAAACAAAACAAAACAAACAAAACCTTGCAAAGTTATCCCCAAGGGAGCTCCAAAGCAGTTGCTCCTGGAGGTGAGGGCGCAGAGAGGACGCAGGTTGCGAGCCGCCATCGTAGGCTCCCCTTCCGGTCTCGCGATGGCCCTAAGGAAGGGCTGTGCCCTTTTGCACGTGCGAACAGCGAAGCCCAAACGCAGCCCTTCTCCGACAGCGCGGCGCTCGCGCTAGCAGCGAAGACCCCGAGGGTCCCGGCGTAGCCGCACCGCTTCCTGCGCTTCCCACACCTAGGGCGCCCGGCCCGCAGCGGGGAGCCGGCCCCCGTTGCCTGGGTAACGCGCCACCTCCCCGTCACGTGATGCCACGGCCGCGCCTCCTCGCCAGCAGAGGCTTCCGGAGTGGGCGGGGCGAGGCGGTGAGTGGGCGGGGCGTGGTGGGCCGGGCAGACCTCCAGCGGCCCTTAAGCCAGGCTGAGCTGGGCGACCTGGGCTCTGTGGAAGGACCGGAAGGACCGCAGATGCGGCGATTAGATGTGACCCCGTGGGTTGTAGATACGGACTGGGCAGTGCAGCCAGGCCGGGTACCCTGGGCACCCGCGCTGCTGCCTCTGGCCTTGGGGAGGCCCAGCGCCTCGCCCGTGATGCTGCACCTAGTCCTTTCCCGCGCTGCGGAGCCGGGGTTGAGCGCAATCACGTTTTCTAGCAGGATCTGCACATTTTTTCCCTTCACCCACTCAGACATTCCCCGCTTCTCCTTCCTCATGCTGACTTTCTCTCTCTCAAACATACACAGCGCTTGGCAAGCGGAGCGGAATCTCGGGTCCCTGTTAGACCTCAGAATTTAAGCTGCTGAGAGGCAGAGCATGTTTGGTGTAGATACTTTTCTGTTATGAAAATAAACCACCTCCTGCAGTTACACCAGCTCAGATTTTTCCTCGATAGGGTCAGGGTGGATTATCTATTGGAGAAAAAAATGTTTAATTAGAAAGGAATAAGATTCTAACTCCTAGTTCCTTGAGGTTGGAGGCAAGAAACCACTGTTGGGACTCAGATCTGCTGGTTCTTAGTCTAGGCACATCCCTGGGTTTCCCAGATCAGACTAGCCCATGAGTTCAAGGCCAACGTGGGCCACGTAGCCAGTCCCAGGCTAGCCTCTACTACAGAGTAACACTCTCAAAACAGAGAGGGAGAGGCACTGCCAGGAGACACGGGTTTCTTGGAGCTGAATAATTAAATGAAATCTCATGACCGATTACATGATTGAATTAAATCTAGGCCCCTTACTAAGCCAAGGTTTTTTGTTTTTCTGTTTTTTATTTTTGTGGTAGTTGTGGGTTGAACCTAGGACCTCACACATAGTTTGCAAGGGCTCTGCAACTGGTCTGCAAGCCCAGCCCATTTTTTAAAAATTTTTATCTTGAGATAAGATTTTGCTATTATGAAGTAGATTGCGTCTGGCCTCGAATTTGAGATCCTCCTGCCTCTGCTTCCTGAGTTGCTGGGATTACAGGCGTGAGCCACTGTGCCCGGCACTATTCTGCATTTACCTAAGGTCAATCATTTCTCTGTAGGCCTAGTGCTGGTTGTTGGGTAACAGCCATAATGAGACCCTAAGAAGAGTGTGGACAGCTGAGGGGAAGGAAATCTGTGTGTCCCCCCATGTCATGAAGTGGGAGTGCCTTCAAGCCCATGTTTCCCTTGAGGGAACGGTTTCCTTACTTGACGTCGACCTAATGCCATTTCCTTGTCTCCGTTTTCTGGCATTTTCTCTGGTCCTAACCAGGTGTTTCCTGCCTTTGCTGCTCCCCTCTCTGTATGCCTGGGAGCTGGAGGAAAGAGGAGGGGAAGAGTCCTGGTAAGGGAGCCCTGGGTGAGCAGGAAATGGACATTTATTTGGTACCGATTGTTCTGCGGGATCAGAGCGTGTGGATGCTGGGAAGGGTTCACCTGGTCTGACACGGCGCCCTGTGCTCACAGCCCAGTCTGGTGGCTCCCTGGGCTCCCTGAGGTGCGCTCTTTCCAGGCCTGGTCTGAGCAGGCTCTGGGAAGTCTTCCTGCTCCTCCCTGCTGCGCCCACGGTCACTGAACTCTGCAGATCTTTGCAGCGCAGGAGTGAGGGCCTTGGAGGACATGGGGAAAGGTGAGCTTTGGAAGTGGAGCTGTTGTCAGTCCACAGAGCCACATGGGGCTCCTCCGGTTAGGGTTTGTGTTCTGTAGAAATGATCCCCAACCCAGAGCAGTATTTCTGGGCGTGCACAGTAGGGGCCTTCTGACTGGACTGCTCAGAGCACCTCAAGTTCTCAGGGTGGGGCCGAGGGTGTTAACATGAACCATCAAAGTCATTGGGAAGCTGAGACGCGGGGAGAAGTCTCATCCATCCTCATGGCTACTAGAACAGTTTCCGACTGCCTGCTTGCTAGGTGCTGGTTGCAGGGCTGCCTGCAATACTCTGCCTAATCTGAAGCCAGAGCTGGAGGGAAAGCTGCAAATGATGAGGACCCCCCCCCCCTCCGGCCTTGGATCCCCAGCCTCTCTTTTGCCTTCTCTTCCTCTCTCGCCTGAGTTCTGTCTAGGCTCCAGCTCTGAGCTTGCAGGGCTCAAAAGCTGGTGCTTAGCAGTTGGGCAGGGGACCTGTGGGAAGAAGAAACAGGCACTGGGGTCAGAGGCCAAGTTTCCATCCAGCCTAGCCAATTGCTAATAGCACTTTAGGCAAGACACTTATCTTCTGTGAAAATACTTCCCCATTGGGTTTCTGTGGGGACCCCGTGATGTAAGTGCTTTGCGTATGTGGCAATTGGTACCTAAGTACTAGTTTATTATTATTATCACATTGATTAACGAGCCTGTGCCACCTGGGTGCTATGAAGAATATCCCAATAGGCCCTCTTATCAGAAAACTTGCAGTGAAGACGATAGTGGCTAATGTTTACCGAGAGCTTCTATATGCCAGGTGTTAGTGTAAGTGCTTTAAAGACTTTGGCTTATTTAATCCTCAAAATGGCCCCATGAAGTAAGGTCTATCAATCTCTCTCTTTTGCAAATGAGGAGACAGACATGCAGAGGAAATTCTGGTGCAAACACAGGCTGCCTGGCTGTGGAGTCTGGGCTTTTCCTGGCTCTGAGGGCCCCGGGTGCGGGTGGCCAGGTCAGGCCCCTGTGGTCAGCACCTAGCGGGTGCCAGGCGGTGCAGAGGCCCTCATGGGTGGTCCTCTGGGTGCACAGCCTGAGCGGTCCCCCTCTTGCCCGTGCCTCTTTCTCTGCCACAGGGCTGCTGTGATCAGGAGGCCGTCCTGCCAAGTGAGCAGCCACCAAACACTGGCCTTTTGGCTGCAGCCGTCCCCTCCCTCTTGGCCCACAGGCCCTTATTATCAGCATGGTAAAAGCCAGGGCTGTTTCCTTATGGGAGGTGGCGGGGGCGAGAGGAGGCCGCAGGGCCATGGAGAGTTCAAGGCAGCTGGGGAGAAGTTGCACATTGTTCCCCGCCTCGCGCTCCCTGGGTGCTGCCCAGCACTGCTGGCTGTCTGGAGGAGACTGGTTTGATTCTGCCTCTCTCGCTCTTCCCTGAGCTGCCCAGCTCAGCCCTCCTCGTTTTCAGCAAAATAGGCTCGGCAGGTTGGAGGGGTCCGGCCTGAGCGATGAGCCGAGTGGCGGAGCCGGCCCTGCCCGTGGCTGTCTGCGTGGGGGCCCAGCGCAAGTGTGAGTATCCAGTGGGCAGCGGGCCGCCACGGCCCCCGAGATCCTGCCTGTCTCTGCCTGCTCTTGCTTTTATCCAGCAGCTTCCTGATTTTGGGGTCCCCCTTCCCCGCTCCCTGAAAGACTCTTCCATCCTTCTCCAGCCTCCAGTGACGGTCGTGGCCCATTCTTAGCCTACATAGTGACACACGCCTGTAATCCTAGCTGAGGAGGCTGAGGCAGGAGGATCAATGAAAGCTCAGGGCCAGCCAGGTCTACACAGCCCGTTCCAGGCCAGCCCGAGCTAAAGGCCGAGGCGTGGCCTCGGAAAAACCCAAACCAACCACCAAGTGATGACCATTCCTGTCTGAGTGACTCGCGCTTGTCATCCCAGCTTTGTGCCTGGGCAAGGGCGAAATGAAATGCCAGGCGCGTCCTTCCCTCAGGGCTCGGTGTGGGCGCCCCTGCTCTGGCTGGCTCCAGGCACCTGAGCTCTGAGGGAGGTCTCACCTCGGGCAGCCAGCTCCCAGCCCTGCCCTTCTGTCCCTGAGGTCAGCCCTGTTCCGTCCACGAATGAGCTGCCACTCTAGAGATCTTAAGGAGTCAGTGACCTTTCTCATCTTTCATGTCAACAGAAGTTTCCTGAACATCTGCTCTGTGCCAGGCCCCGTGTTGGGTGCTATGGAAACAAAAATACGTCAGACGGAGTTTCTGCCCTTAAGGAGCCGTCCAGTGTAGTGGTTCCCCTGGCCCCTTGTCAGCTGCACCCATGACATTTAGGAGGCAGGGAATGAGGCATAAACCGGTTGGGCAGACCGAGCCAGAGCCACTGTTCAGCACACAGGGTGGTTCTGCCTGAGGCAGTCACTCCGTCTGTCTGGACAGCACAGTGCATGAGACCCTGTCTCTGGGTTGGTGGCCATTGTCCTACAGGCAGCCAGCTGGCCCCCGCTGTGACCAAGACTGCCAGGAGGTCTTGGCTCCTCCCAGGGACCCTTAGCATCCAGATAGGAAAGCACGCTTGCCAGGTGAGCCTGAGGGCTGAGGTGTTCCCGGGCCTGCCCTTATGTGGGCAGCTCTGGGTTCCGTGCCCAGGAAACTGGATGCTCTCTCTCTTGTACCAATGCCGCCTGGGCCAGGCAGCAGTGCCCTCATCTTTGATTGCCTCCAGAGCCATGGCGAGGGAAAGTGACTTCCGTGTCCAGGTCGCGGGTGAGGAACGCTCAGTTTCCACTTGTCCCTCCATGGCTGTGCTTAGCCGCTGTCAGCAGAGCTGGAGAACCAGACACAGAGCGCTCCCTCTCCCACCTTCCGGGCGCCACCCCATGACTCTAGGAGTGAGGAGGAGCGCGATGACCCTTCGTCGCTGATCTGGAACTTGTGTGCTTTGATGCATTTGCTTGTCTCAAGGGGGAAATGGCCGTTCCCACGATTTCTGCAGCATGTACTTGTGATCCTTTCAGATTTGCTCACTCGTGGAGAAAGGAAAACCGTAACATTCCTGGGATTTTTGTCCAACACTGTCCTATGCCCTTCAATGCAGCGTGCCTTAGTCACGCTCCATAACTGTCACTACCTTCTCTGATTCCCAGGGGTTAACCAAGTGACGACGGACCGTTTCTTCCTGGGCCTGTGAGCTTTTAGTTGATGCTTGCCATCTGTGATTCTGGTTTGGTGGACTAAACTATATTACAGTCAGGTCACAGCACCCCCAAATTAACGTGGACCAGTCAGTTTGGAGGCTGCCAGTGTGATTTGTTCCCGAGAGGCCTGGATTAATGTACTCTGGTCATGCCCTCTTTTTAATTAGGGGCACTGTACGTGTCCTTCCTGTAGGACACTGGGGTCATTGAGTGTGGTCCGTGGCCCATGTGGTTTTGCTGGGTGTGGGGACAGGTTGCACCAGGCCCCCTTCTCCATAGTAGGGTCCTGCAGGGAAGACTCAGGCCTCAAAAGGAGGCTTGGACCACATCAGCTCTCCAGTGTCTGGGCTTTGGGAGGCTGGGGCTTTAGTAAGGGTGATGAGACATTTAGAAACTATCCAGAGTTTTAACTGGATATAAAGCTACTATGTTGCTGTTGGGGCTGGGAGTTAGCTCAGTTCGTAGAGCACTGCGCTGCAGTCTCTGAGGCCACGAGTTCAATTCCCAGCACCGCAAAAATGGGAGAAGGGCCTGACAATCCACTCCCAAGGCAATCCTGAAACAGTCAGCCATTGAAAACCCTATGAGGGTTGCTATGAGTCGGATACTGACTTGACGGCACCTAATAACAACAACAACCACCACCTTAGGTCTGGGATTTAGCTTAGTTGGTAGAGCACTGCGCTGCAGTCTCTGAGGTCCCGAGTTCGATTCCCAGCACCAGAAAAATGGGGAGAAGGACCTGGCAATCCACTCCCAAGGCAATCCCGAAACAGTCTGCCATTGAAAACCCTATGAGGGTCGCCATGAGTCGGATACCGACTCGACAGCAACTAACAACAACAACAACATCCTTTGGGGCTGGGATTTAGCTCAGTTGGTAGAGCACTGTGCTGCAGTCTCTGAGGTCCTGAGTTCAATTCCCAGCACCGCAAAAATGGGAGAAGGACCTGGCAATCCACTCCCAAGGCAATCCCGAAACAGTCAGCCACTGAAAACCCTATGAGGGCTGCTATGAGTCAGATACCGACTCAACGGCACCTAACAACAACAACAACAACAACATGTTGCTGTTGTTTCATTTTTTGTTGTTGCTATTGCCAGCTGTGAATTCTTTGGGGAACATGACCCATCTTAGTGGTCACTTTGTCTCCAAAGGGACCCCAAGAAATAGTAGCAGCTAATAATGCTCCAAGCTAGTAATGCTAGAAAACCATGTTCTCAGGGAGATGGTATCCTCAGGGCCAGCCCTGTGCTGCTGCTTCTTTAAGCCCTGGTCCTATGAAAGGTGGAAACTTGTGTTTCCAACAGTAAAATATGGCTCCTGTCTACCTGTCAGGGTCGTCGTTATAACCAAGAGTAGCCACCAGTGACTACTTTCTGTGTGCCAAGTGTGGTGTACATGTGTATGTCATGGCTCAACAATTATGCATGGACTTAGAATTGAATTATCATTTAGTCTTATGCCCAGACCACGAGGTGGTTGTTATTAGGTACCTTCAAGGCGGGTGCGACTCATAGCGACCCTGTGTACACCAGAACAAAACACTCCCTGACACTGGACCAGGCACACAATCCTTTTTATGTTTAAGCCCATTGTTGCAGTCACTGTGTCAGTCCATCTAGTTGAGGGTCTTCCTTTTCTTCATTGACCAGCCACTCTCCCTCACATGCTGTCCTTTCACGGTAAGGGTGGTGCCACTGGCCAAAGATGCTGCTACCCGTCCTCCAGTGCACAGGACCGCGGAGAAGTGCCTGGTCCAAAATGGCTCTGCTGCTGATGTTGCGACTGTCTGGTGGCTGAGCTTGAGTATTTTCAGCTGTACTGTGTGTGTAACATGACACCCGCCTGCCTGACTTGGGAGGCTCCACGCGATATGTAAAAGCACTTGATAAACCTGGGACGTGCCCTCTTGCTGCCCATGGCCACCGACGGATCGCCTACTGTTAGGGGCACTCTGTGCAGGTGAGTGTGGGGAAGGAAGGCGGAGATGAGAAGGCTGACTAGAACTGGACTCCAGAAGGAATCTTGGAGGGTCTCAAGAGGAGCCGTCTTCAAGGTTTGTTGTTGTTGTTAGGTGCCGTCGAGTCATGTCTGACTTATAGTGACCCTCATAGAGTTTTCAATGGCTGATTGTTTTGGGATTGCCTAGGGAATGGATTGGGCTGGGATTTAGCTCAGTTGGTAGAGCGCTGTGCTGCAATTTCTGAGGTCCTGAGTTCAATTCCCAGCACCGCAAAAATGGGAGAAGGACCTGGCAAGCCACTCCCAAGGCAATCCTGAAACAGTCAGCCATTGAAAACCCTATGAGGGTCGCTATGAGTCGGATACCGACTTGATGGCACCTAACAACAAGGGAGTGGATTGCCACGTCCTCCCATCTCTTGCAGTGCTGGGAATCAAACCCAGGACCTCAGAGACCACAGAGTGGCGCTCTACCAGCTGAACTAAATCCCAGCCCTCAAAGTTTGTAGGGACCCATTATTAACGGCCGCCAGTGTTAGAGTTGTTCAGTTTCAAAACTATTCAGCCATACTTTGATGCCGATTTTATTTCTGTCTTTTATGCATCTTGATGAAATCTGAATCCGTTCTCCACAGCCCTCTTCCTGATTTGTAGCTGCGTGGGAAGGGAAACAAGGGGGGTTTGTTGAGACTTTTCCTTAGTGAAACCACGTAGGCTGTTGTGATTCCTCCTTTCCCTGTAGGCGCCACAAATCTCTTGTGTAATCCCGCCCTACCTTTGCCAGTCTGAAGCTTCCAGAATCCAGTCTGGCAAAACATTAGGCAAATATTTGCCATCTTTAGTCCTCCGACCCTTCTCACAATCTCCGTGATGCCTTAAAGATATTGGCGATGGTTTGGTGAGCGCGTAGTTCTGTTCCTGCAGGGCCGCCCGTGGTGAGACCCCAGTGCGGTGAGGGCCACTGGATAATCTGACTTCTCTCAAAAAGCATTGGTGTGGGGCACTTGGGGGGTGGGGGCATTTGAGTTATCTGTCACACCGGCTGATGTCAGCACAGACCTTTAACTTGAAACGATGGGACTGCCTCCTCAGAGCCACAGCACATTTTAAAAAACCGTGACCTTCAAGGGGTGGTCCGTTTAGATGGTCGCAACCCATCTTAGTTTCCTGTGTAACAGACTTTCTGAGGCTGGGTAGCTAGTCACCAGTAGGGCCTTATTTGGCTCATGCTCCTGGAGTCAGGGAAGCTGCAGAGCGTGGCGCTGGCGTCTGCAGGGCCTGCTCTCTGCATCCCAGCATGGCGGGGGGCATTGAGCCGTGAGGCAGGGCCAGCCTGCTAGCTAGGGTCACTTCTTACAAAGCCACTCATGCCCCCTCATGAGCACCCTCATGACCTCATCTAACCCTAACTACCTCCCAAAGGCCCTACCTCCAGATACATGAACAGAGGAATCTGGGGTTTATGTCCCCCCATACGTGGACTTTTGGGGGCCACATTTGGCCATAGCACAACCACCACGTTTTATTGAAATGGAAAATGTTGGAATGCGTCACACAAAGCAGTGGTCAGTGCTGCCTGGGAAACTCCTGTTGGTGGTTTTGTGCCTCTGCGTATGTGAGGAACATGGAGGACGCGCTGTACTGAGCTGGTGGCGGGTCACAGCAAAATCTGCTGGGGAGGGGCAGGAGTGGTCTCACAGACCCACAGAAAGTGGCTCGGAAGTCTAGAAATTAAACCCTAGAACAATGGCTCTGAGGCGTGTGTTTACCTCAAGAAGGTGGGAGTGGCTTCTGTGAACCACCCTGATCAGTGTGGCACACAGGCCCATGGCATCTCTGGACGGCGTCCAGTTGAGGCCAGCCAGGCAAGGAGGGGGATGGTGGGGGGCCTTGTCACCATTGACACAGCAGAGAGGCGCAGCTCCTAGTGGCCGCCCAGCCTGAGGGGTTCCCCTGGCTGGGTCCCCCACCCAGGTAAGCTGGGTCCTTGCTTCAGCACAGAAGAGAATTTCAGGATGAGCCACGAGAGTGCAGCCAGGCTGTAGAGGTTATCAAGTCCACCCTTTAGAACGCATGTGGGCCCCCCGAGAGAGCCAGGCATCCAGGACATGGCCGTGGGCTTCCCAGGAAAGCACCAGGGCAAGAGGCTGTGGGCACGTGGCCTCTCCAGCTTTCCTTAACCTCGGGCACGCCCCATTGTAATGTCAGCCCTGGGCTCCCAGCTCTGGGTGCTCCTTGTGACGTGAGCCTCAGGCACCTAGAAAGGCCCTTGTCATGGGCTAGGGAGGTGCCAATAACATCCAAAAAAGTCCCATTATTTAGGGTTAAGAAAAAATCACAAGGGAGTTCCGTGCACATGTCTCAAAGCAGCACAGAATGACAGAAGGGAAACCAGGTCAAATTCACAGGTGACATACGTTTCAGACCCCAAGCAATGGCTTCAGACTATGTCACCACATTCTTGTTTAAAATGTTTCTCCAAAATAACACCTCTAGCCCGGCAGCCCTCACGGCAGTTTCTGGCAGTTGTCTCAAAGTTTTTGACTCCCACCTGGCCAGACTCAAAGCAGATTCTGGGTGAAAGCTTTCTCCCTCTCCACGTCCCCCGGACTTCCCTGTCTGTCTATCCTGCATTGGTCTAACTCTGTCAGAAGTCCGAGGTGATCTTAGCTCAGTGCCTTGTGTGTTTGGCCCCTGGGCTCCCGGCCCTCTCCATCGCAATGGGAGCTGAGGTCCTGTCCGAGACACCAGCGTGCCGTGCTGTCTGCCCAGAAGTGGCTCTTGGAGTGGTGCTGCCTCCAGGGTTCCAGGTCTCTGGGGGGAAGCAGCTCCCTGCCAGGATCCCATGCCCGCTGCTTCCCCACCTGGCTCAACCCCGTGGTCACCCCCAGGCTTGAGGTGCACCAGGGATTTCAGCAGGGGCAGGAGCCCAGGTTCAGAAGGCTGAAAACCATGGGCTTAGGAGCCAGAAGTTGAGCTGTTGCTATCTGCGGGTCGTTAGGGCTTGTCAGGAAAGGAGGAAATGGAGAAATGAGAAACTATATTTACAAAAATACTTGCACAAAGAAGTGTTGTTGCTCAGGGAGCCTCCCCTCCCCCCTCCCCACCCCCCCCTCCTGCCCTCTCCCCTCCCTGTCCCCTCTGTCCTCTTACTCTCCTTAACCCTGCGTGTGCTTTGGGCATGGATTCTGTGTGTGGAGACTGAGTTCCCTGACCCAGACGCTCCCTGCAGCTCTCCCTCTCGGCACAAGCCGGGTGTGTGCGTGTGTGTGGTGTGTGTGCGTGTGTGTGCGTGCGTGTGCGTGCGTGCGTGTGCGTGTGTGTGTGACTTGCCCTTATGGAATCGCAGCACCTGTACTGCTCAAGCCCCTCGGCTCCCGGGACCATGTGGGCATGGGGGCCGCAGTCAGCCTCAGCTGCCCTGGGGCAGCGCAGGGTGCCAGCCGGAAGTGGTTTATGGTGAGGAGCCCAGGGCTGCTGAGCAGGAGGGCTTGCTTTAGAAGCTTCCCCGCTGCAAGTGATTTCCCCTTTCACTATCTATTTAGGGAGGCTTTGGGACTTGTGTTTATGGGACCTCTTCCCACCCTTTCATGTGACTTGGGGCGCAGCAGCTGGGATGACGCTTTTTACCCAGATGGAAAATGGAAAATTGGCCTGGGCTGGGGCCTGTGGAAAACTTGGAGAAGTTGAAAAGCCAGGCAAGCAGGATTCTTTTTTTTTTTTAATCATTCTGAGGGAGGCTGGTGTAATGGAAAGAGAGTATACTTCCAGTCAGATGACTCCGGCTGGCTCTCAGCTCTGCTTCTTGGGCCTGGTGCTCAATTCTTCCATTTTCTCCTTTGCAGCCCTTGAACATGGTGAGGTTTGGAAGTCTCAGCAAAAACAGAGAGAGCAGCAGGCTCCTAGCAGCCCCTCTGTCACTACCCCAAGGAGATTCCTTGCGGGATTTTCCCCATTCCCCCCGTGCTGGTGTTTCTCATCACTGGTCCCGGGCACCCCCGTTTAGAGCCCAGCACATCCCTGGGAGCCCAGAGCCAAGACTACTGCAGACTCCAGGGAACCAGGGGCCCTGGTGACCACTGAAACCTCCCTTCCTGCTGAGCCCACCCAGCCCAGCGCTGCTTCCTGGGCTCCTACGGGCTTGGTGTTGGTTGGGGTGGTTTAAGGTCACAGCCATCAGGTACAAGTGGGGTGGGCAGGGATGAGGCAACATAGACAGCCCAGGAAGCAGAGCCTGGGGAGGGGGCGTGACTGACTGCGTGGCTTCACTGCGTTGTTTTTCATCAGGGAAAGTTGTAGCACCAGTCGAGCACAGTTTTCCGAAGAGGTCGGCCCTGGACTGGCAGTCTCTCTCCTCCCTGTTCCTCTGTAAAAGCTTCGCGCTGTGCTCCGTATCGGGCCAACTGCCCTAGCCAAGAGACTGCTTTGCAGATGTCGGGGTGCAGAGGGTGTGCGCTGATTCCAGGTCCGCATCTTCCCTCTGCTGATTCAGGCTCAGCCTGGGCTGTTCCTGCATATTCAGGGGATTTTGTGGGGCTGATCTTAGAGAACCCGAGAACTGTGCCTGGGGACCCCTCCCTGGCCGCCTCCACCTGGCCAGGCTCCAGCCTCTCTTACCTGCGGCCTCATGACCTGGGCTGGGGATGAGAATGGAAGAAACTGACTGTGTGACTGTGCCCAGCGTGCCTGTGACGAAGAGACTGTGCCTCCCGTACCCTCCAAGAGAAGACATTCTTTTACTCGTGGAGAAATGTTTATAAACTAAAATTCACCGTTTCGGCTGCTTTTAACTGTCATTCCCATGGTGTTGCTCCGTAGTGTGGGGCAGGATAAGGTTCACCGGCTTCATCTGGCAGCCAGGGCTAAAAACGTCCTAAGCCTTAAATGCTTTACCTAAGGGTTAAGTAGCATTTAGTACGTCCACGGCGTCAGGCAACAATCAGCACCACCCGGTCCTCTGAGGGCTGGCGCGCAGTCAGCGCAGAGCACCTGCCCAGCAGGCACATGACCCTGGGCTTCACCCCCAGGACCAGCACCAGGACCAGGAAAGACACAGCCAAAAGAACTCACAGCCTCAGATAGGAGCGCCCCTCTCCCTCTCCCGAGCCCCCAGAGCCGTGGGCCACTGTCCTTCTGTCTCTTTGAACGGACTCTCCTGGGAACCTCACCGAGGTGGCATCGCACCGCGTGGCCCTTTCGTTTCGCACTTGTTTTATCTAGCGCAGGGCTGCAGCGTGAGGCTCAGTGTCCTTCCATGCTGGAGGGCCGAGGCCTGGCTGCCTGGAGGTAGGCACCAGCGGACACGTGGGCCTCCCCTTTGAACTACTGTAAGAAGCAAGTGTGCACACTTGGAGGTGAAGGCCCCCATCCGTGCGTCCCTGTGAGGCAGACACGTTGGACGGACAGGCGGTCCTCTGTGAGCTAGCGAGGGGTGTGTGAACGTGCGGAGTGTCTCTCTTTCCCAGTTGACGTAAACAGTAGGAGTATAAAGGCCCTGTTTTATATCTGAATAAACGCTCCCCGCCCTCTAGGCTGTCAAAGACTCTTGACAAAAAGGTAAACAGGAGGCTGAGCGCTTGACGCAGAGCAGGATGCGTGGCCAGGCCTAGGGCGGGGTTCCCGGTCGGCCTCCTGCTTGGACCCAGTGTTTGCTGCGGGCGCTGTCCCAGGGTGCAAGCACCTGCATGGGGTCTGATGGCGCCACGATTCCTGGTTGTGTGACTTTAGCCAACTCGCTTTAGCCTCAGTCTCACGCTTTGCCTTCATGCGAATCTGAGGTGTATATTAAATGCAACCTCTCAAAACGTGCTGCCCAGCACTTGGATTATGGCAGGTGTTCAGAAAGCCTTTGTCCTCTCTTCCCTCCCTTCCCAGAAGAGACCTCATTCGTTTGCTGCTGGGAGCCACCACCCAGTCGCAGCACAGTGCCTGGCACACAGAGGGGCTGCCCTATGAATGCCTGCTAACCCTGTCCTGCACCACTCTATGGGAAGCCAAGATGGCTCCCCAGCAGGACCTTCCAAAAGGGTTCTTTTTTCTTTTTCTTTTTCCCCTCTCCCTCCTCCCCTCCTCCTCCTCCTCCTCCTCCTCCTCCTCCTCCTCTTTTGGTTTGTTGTACTGGGGTTTGAACCCAGGACCTCCTGCAGGCTTTGCAAGCGCTCTACCACTGAGCTGTACCCTCAGCCCAGTTTTTTATTTTTTTATTCAGAGACAGAGTCTAAGTGGTGCAGGCTGCCTCTGGCCTCCAGCTCTCAATCCTCCTGCGTCTGCCTCCTGAGTCGCTGGGATGACAGGCATGTATCACCATGCCTGGCCTCCAAAAAGGGTCTGAGCAAACTCAGCCCAGCAGAATAACTGCACAGCCTCCTAAGTAGAGGGCAATTTGAAGATAGTCTTATTTATTTGGATGGGCCAATTCTGGCTTGTTTGAAAAAAAAAAAAAAAAAGCTAATATTGGCTTCATTACTTATTCGATCATTCATTTCCTGTTTATCTTTGTGTAGAGTGCTTTTAAGAGATTATTGGTGGGGACTTTAAAAATAGGCCACTTGTCAGATGTCTTAGCAAGAGAACATATCCCAATGGCTTTAGGAATTTTCATAAGGCTGAACATTTCTCCTTGGAGAGAGCTGTTTTGATCTCTAGCTGCTAAATACCCTGGTCACAGAACATCCCGAGTCCCAAGCAAGGGACACAGAATGTGGATGTCAGCAAAGTTGGAGAGAGCTCTGGTGTTGGGGGGAAACAGAATGGTTGTGGATGGGAGCAAAGAGATGTTTGAATAATTCTTTCTTGACCCCCCCCCTCCTCTGTACCCTGACCCACGTGTCTTTGGTCTGACCAAGGAGAGTCTTGCCAACCTCTGTGGGTCATCTGTGGCTCTGGCAGGGAGAAGGGAACAGGATTGCCCATAGGGTTCTGAGGGGCAGGGGAAAGGCGCAGGAGAAAGTTCTAGCTGCCTCAGAGCTCTGCCATGGGCTGGCAGGGTAGTGTGGCACATCTGAGTGTGGCTGCAACCCGTGGTCCTCACTGCCCCCGAGCAGCCTGCTAATTGCCGTGGGACTCCTCGGCACCTGGCAGCGCCTTCCGGTCCACGGTTCCCTTGGTGATGGAGACCTCCTTTCCTCTTCAGCTCTTGGCCCACATGGTCACCCACCGCCAAATGCAGCAGCGTGGGGGTGACTCTCCTCTTGGCTGACATGAGACCCTACACAAGGCAGCGAGCCTGGCAGGCCCGGGATTTCTGCCCCAGGGCTCTAGAAATAGCTCTGAAAGGCAGCTCCGAGCCACGCTGTCTAACGCACCTCTGCCTTTCCAGTGCCAAACGGTACCTGTGTCACAGAGGAGGTGGTGGCTCAAAAGGGCCTGTTCTGCTTTTTGGGAACTCTTGAGGGCTAGGGGGCTCTTCTGTTACCACGATGTCACCAGCCTGGTTTGTCGTGTCAGAGGGACTCGCTGTCAGAAGCATAAACCCGATCAGAAATGCCAATCCCATTCTCTTTTCCTTACTTGGGCTTGGGTCTGTGACTCGGAACTGGCTTCGACTGTTTGTCCTAAGGAAAACTTGGGCCATGTGGGCCTTTCTTCAGTTTCTTGTTGCAAATAGGAGGAACTCATAGATGACAATAATGTGCAGTACATTTCAGAAATCTAGAGGAAAAGATGTTGAAATTCTTTACCATAGAGAGATGATAAATGTTTGAGGTGATAGGAATGTTTAACCTGATTTAAACATCACACAATGTGCACACGCATCCCAACATCCTATGTTGTTATTGGATGCTGTCAAATCAGGTCCGACTCATAGCGGCCCTCATAAGGGTTTTCATTGGCTAATGGTTTCAGGATTGCTTCGGGAGTGAATTGCCATGTTCTCCTGTTTTTGCACTGCTGGGGATTGAACCTGGGTCCTCTGAGAATGCAGAGCAGTGTGCTACCAACTGAGCTAAACCCCAGCCCTTCTTTTGTATCATTATTGTTGTTGTTAGGTGCCGTCGAGTCAGTATCTGACTCATAGTGACCCTCATAGGGTTTTCAATGGCAGACTGTTTCGGGATTGCCTTGGGAGTGGATGCCAGGTCCTTCTCCAAGTTTGTATCATTAGCTATTTAAAAATTAAAGAAACAACACTGAAAAGATTGATTTGTTTATCTTCAAACAGGATTAAAATTTTAACACGAATCTGAACCAAAATTAAACCTTCTAAATTTTAGCATCTTGAACCTATATGTGAACCTGAAGCCCATTTTTTGCCAGTTTGAAGCTCTGTTCCTTTTTGCTCATGACTACAAATGCACTAGAAACCCAAGGACCCAAATGACCTGCGGCCCTCGGCCCCTCAACGAGATGGGGATAAGGGAAGCAATGGCCGCACTCCTGCCTGTGCGGCCGCCCCAGGGGCTTCAGTTGTGACTGCTGACTTCCCTTGCCTTGGGGCACCTCGTCCCTTCCCATCGCTGTCCACCCAGCCTTGTGTCATCCCCAGGGCATGGTGGCAACGGCACACTTTCCACCCTAGGACAGCGCTTAGGAAGAGTGGACACTCCCACGCTCTGGGACCTGCCTTCCCAAACCCCGAGTAGCTACAGCAGGTGTTTCACCAAAGAACCTCGGTGCGGCCAGAGGAGCTCAGCCTGGAGGCGGCCTTTGCTCTGGGCAGTAAGGTCCACCCTGGTCCATTGTCCATAAAGGGGACAGTGTTACGTTGTGTCTGTGCTGGGGTTGGCGGCCCAGCGGATGGGGAGAGGCAGGGAAGGACCTTTGGCTTTTCCCCACTGAGCTTAGGCGAGCTTGAGTGGTCTGATCCTTCTGAATTTCCCCCGTCCCCCCAAAGGCCACAGTGGAACCTGGCTCCCAACTTGGCACTGACCACTGTGGAATGCTTCAGGAGACCTGAGTCCAGTAATGATGGCTCTGTGAGGCCTAGGGAGTTTTCCCACTTCCTTTTGAAACCCACCACGACCCCATTTGCAGTCAATGCCTGACATGTCCAGAAATAAAATGAGGCCTGCAATGCAAGGAAGGCATTGCAGACATTTGGCTGGGGAGAGCCTCACGGTGGATCCCAGCACAGGTGCTCCTGTGGCCTGGGCCCTGCCACCCACCTCTGGAGCCTCACCATAACAGACAAAACCGGTTTGGAAGCCTGCTGGCCTGCCAGGCTCTTCCGTGGGTGCCCCTGAGCTCCTGGGGGTGGGGTGGGAGCTTATCTGCCACCCTGGGTGGGCCGATCTCTCTCCTGCTTCAGCTTGCCCTGGTAATCTGGGGGTGGTTTCTGCAGCAAGTCTCCCGCTGGTCTCCTCCTCTCCCCCCACCCCTTCCCCTGCTCTGCCATTGTCCCCTTCTCGCTCCTCTGCCCAAAGACAACCTTCCTCTCTGCTGGCCTATGGCCAGCCACACTCACCACCCTAGCTCCAGAGCTTCGGGGCCGACACAGTGGAATTCTTTCCCTGTACAGGCTGAGCATCCCTCATCCCAAGATCCAAAATCTAAAACTTCTTGAGCACCGACAATGACACCACAAGTGGAAAATTCCACACCTGACCTCATGTGATGGGTGGCAGTCAAAACACAGGCTCCTAAAAATACTGTATAAAATTACCTCCAGGCTGCGTGTGCGAGGTGTATGGGAGGCACAAATGGATTTCATGTTAAGACTTGGGTCCCATTCCTGAGATATCTCATTACGCATATGCAAACATTCCCAAATCAGAAAAACATCAGAAATCCAACACCCTTCTGGTCCTAAGCTTTTGGATGAGGGACACTGCACCTGTACAGTGTCTTTAGGCTTTTAATTAGTTAACTTCTGTGTTCACCTATAAACAGTGCACTAAACACCTGTTACATGCTAAACATTCCAGCTGAGCGAGCCCGGTGCCTGCCCAGAGCCAGAGGTGGTGTCGCTGGTCCCAGGGATGGGCAGTCAGATCACGGAGGGTAGAGGCTACAGGAGGCCCCAGAGGGAAGGCCAGGGTGGAGTGGGCACAGCAGGGAGGGGTGACACAGTGCCAAGGCTTGCGGAGGCCCCTCTTCGCCCAAGCTCATCTGAAGGTGCCAATGAAGAAGAGACATGGAGCCAGGTCTTCACGGTTGATTTGGACTGCAGTGGCTGGGCACGGAGGCAAAGACGACTCCAAACTGAAAGGTCGGGGTGCATGATGGCCAGGAGACCTGAGAGGACACGGCAGGAGTGGGAGATGGTGAGTGGGCCCTATGGCCAGCACCGAGGGGCAGGGCAGGGCTGAGGCAGAAGCTGACAGAGTGGTGTGGAGCAGGTCCTGGGCATCAAAGGTTAGCCCTGAGCGAGTTCTCAAGTGAGATGTCTAAGGCGGGTACAGTTAATGAGAGGACGTGGAGTCTTGAGAGGGCCATCAGCTGACCGAGGCACAGAGAGGCACTCAGACAAGGACTGCCGGACGACTCTCTCACTGTGTTTAAAAGGGAAAAAAGGGCCCGGGGAAGAAACAAGTCGTTTTTCCTGACTGGGTTCCTCTTTCCCATGGAGGACCTGCAGGTCAGCCGATCCTGGGGGATGAGCAGCCTTGGGGATGCTGGCCCATGGGTTTGAGCAGCAGAGGGCAGGAGGCAGGCCACAGTCAGCCAGGCAGGACAGAGGCCCGGGAACATCTGGACCGTGGTCCCAGCTGTGGGCCTCCTGGAAGCCACCAGGCCTCAGCACGTGGGCTTTCTCCTGGAGGTTAGACACGTTGAGCCCACTGGAGGTCTCCAGGAGGGCGGAGGAGGTCATAGGTGAGGGTTTCATTTCCAAGGCATCTTTTCCCAATGGCTTGTTCCAGGTGCCCTCTGTGTGGAGGGGACTCTGCCTAAGGAGGGGCCTCAGAGATCCCAGGTCTAGGCAAGCGTGATGTCAAATCTGTGTACCGCAGCCGGGGTTGCTGACTTAGTACCCCCTCCCCCTGCAGGACACAGCCGGCGAGTGCTTCTCCTGCCCCAGGTTCTTTGGGGGTAACTTGCCCGTGCCCCCTGGTCCCTCTATAGCACCTGTGCTCTGCCTGTCACCCCCCACGGTTTTGTTCCTGCTCGCCCCAACAGCAGCCCCCCAAGGTGGGGGAAGATTCGCAGCTGGTGAGGACTGCAGGCTGGAAGGGGGCTGTCTCTCTCTCTCCTTCAGATTGGAAATTTCCCTGCCACCCAGAGGACCAGATGGTTTGTCACTAGGGAACAGCCTCGCCTCGGGGAATAAGCAGCCATCGGGGTCTTTTGAGTGAAGTTTCATGGTGCCCACGTTGGGCCAGCAAGGAACAAAGTCTTTACCAAATGCCCTGCGGTGCCCTCATTCCTTTTCATATTTTTAAAAGAGATTCAGTAAGGTGGGAGCTGTGCTCTGAGGGCAGGCACTGTAAGAGGCTTGGCAGTTGGTTTCTGGTCCTTCCTCGCTGTCCTAGGACAGGTGCCTTTGCTTTCCTCAGATGAGGAGAGGAGGGAGGTGTAGATAAGGAGCGACCTGCTGTCAAACTCATGGTTCTAAAGTTGGGGTCTCAACGGGGAATCGGAGCTCAGCTAGCGCATCTTGGGTTAGTTCCATTTCCTTGTCCCCATTTCCCATTTCCCAGGAGATACTCCACACAGCAGCAGGTGGGAGGACCTTTGGAATGGGGAGGCAGGTGGCACAGAATGGTGGAGAGACATGACTTCTTGACACATAGACATGGGTTCAAGTCCCGCTTCTGCCTCTAGTGAGTTCTGTGACCCTGAGCAAGTCATGGGTCCTGCCTGAGCACCTGTTTTCTTCTTGGTGAGTTGGGGTGGTCGTAGTCCCTGTCCCCACCTAACAGGACTACTGGTTTTGGTTTGGGGGATTTTTTTTTGTTTGTATGTTTTTTATGGTGCTTGGGGGTTGAACCCAGGGCCTTGCATATACTTTCCAAGTGCGCCACCGCGGAGCTGCAACCCCAGCCTACTTCTTATTTTTGTTTATCTTGAGACAAGGTCTTGCTAAGTTCCGCAGGCTGCCTCTGGCCTCTGACCTGTGTCCTGCTTCTGCTTCCCCAGTTGCCGGGATGACAGGCATGCGCCACCCCACCTGGCCTCTACCAGCACCGTTCTGAGCATTGAAAGCATGGTGTGGGCAGAGGAGCTCCAGCTGCTCTGCAGACGTTGAAGGGGCCGCGACGGTGGTGCCAGGTCTTTGCTGGGCTGCTCCCAGCATGGGGCATGGATGGGGAGCCACTGGTGGAGAGCTGGGATTCCATCCCCTCCCCTCCCCCCAGGGACACCTGTCACAGACTCCCCAAGTCCATCTCTGCCACGCAAGTCCGCACAGGTCATTTCAGAACAGGTGACAGGCTGCAGTGTTGGCCCCTCTGGGGCCTGGCTTCCCAGAGCCACGGGGGTGGGAGGGAGGGAGGGGCAGGGAGCAAACAGATGTGTCCTGGGCAGGGCTGCATGGGAGGGCACAGTCCAGGGCAACTGCCACCTGGGTTGTCCCTGACATACACACCCCCTCTGGAGGCCCTGTGACTTGGAGGTGGGGAACAAAGGCCCTGCCTGCCTCCCACACCCCCTATAACTTTTTCTGGTTTCCATAGCTGCTCCCCAAGGCCACAGGGGTCTCTTGCCCTAAAGGGGGCCCTCTGAAGGGTACTGCTGTGACAGCTCTTTCGTAGCGAACACAAGTTAGTCCCGGGGACCATGTGCTTATGGACAGTTGAGGCAGCTTTCTCGAGGAGCTAGCAGGGCCAGGCCGGGACCCAGGATGGCTCCTTCTTCCCACAGCCCTGGGAGGGAAGTGTTACTTCTGTTACCATGCCCACTGTACACAGGTGGGAAGGTAGGCAGGGGATGGCCAGGTGGCTCGGCCAGGTCACTCCGTGCCCACACCGCCAGCGTACCCGCGTCTGCTTGCCTGGCTCCAGACCTCTGCTCTCCCTCGGCACCTGAATTTCCGCTGCCCCAGCACAGAGTGAGTGTGCCTCATCCGGAGTCAGAACGCCGTGCCAGCTGCCGTGCCAGCTGCTGGGGAGGCCTTTCTCACTCTTTGGCACCACTGCGATCAGCTGTGCGCCTCTGCTGTGTTCTGGAAACATTCGGAGGCTCAACATCTCTCTCTGCCAGACTGCACGCCCAGCTGGCTGGGTCACAGGTCTAGGAGAGGGACTCAGGTACAGCTCCCCGAAGAGGCCCCAGGGCAGCCAAAGTTCAGGACCACTCAGCCTGCTCACTCTTCTTCGGCTGGGGGTTGAACCCAGGGCCTTGCACATAGGGGGCATCGCAAGGTCTGGCAGTTGCCGGGACCTGACCACCTGCTATCTGGGCACTTTTCCTTGGTGACGTGGAAGGACACAGTCGCACAGGTTATTCGCAAGCTGTGTGTGCATGGAGGCAGGTGGCGAGTTCTGCATTCTCCTAGGACAGGGTTGAACTTCCAGGGGCGGGCGCTAGCTCTGCTGTGCCCAGAGGGCTTTAAAGCAGCAGCCAGGAGGGGAGCAAAGGCACTCCAGGGTGTCTGGGACAGCAGGATCTGGGCTTAGTTCCCTCAATGTGACTTTGCTTTGGCTTGAGTTGCATCTCAACTACACGGAGCCGAGTCTCTGGAGAAGTTGCTGTGGCACACGTCTGTCTCTGTACCTGGGCCCTTTTCTTCCTTGTCTGTCGGCACGTGCGGTTGCTGCTGTCCTTTTTCCTTAATCGTGGATAATTTACCCTGGTAAGGGGCACTGTACAGTAACTCCTTCCCCAGCTGTTCACCCAAAGCAACCCTAAAACACTTAGCATTTATGCTCTTGGGGGACGAGGTGATGCATTTCTGTCCCTTCAGCCTGTTCTCGATGCCCACGGGCATTAGCTACGTCCCACCTTGTGGGCAAAGGGAGGTATCTCTGTGGTCCGTTTCCTCCAAAAGGCCGGTAGCATTGTTGAGGCCTGAGGACTGGGGCTGTCAGCTGCGCTCTGCTTGGCCATCCCCGTGCCCAACCCACCCTTCCTCCCCACCCCCTCCCCACCCCCTCCCCACAGGACCCACCCCCGCCCTGTGCCCTGTCCTCCACTCTGGTCTCTGAACCAGCCCAACCTCCT